>JAQZBX010000109.1:45716-148097 GCA_029593785.1 Cabassous unicinctus | reverse complement strand
CCTAATTATTACTCAGAAATTACAGGGATTCCCATGTTCCCCACCTCCCACACCTCCCACAACATCCCACACCAACATCCTTCATCAGTGTGGCACATCACCCGCAATGGATATACACATCCTGGGGCCTTGCCACCAAGCATAGACCACATTTCACATCATAGACCACCCTCTCTCCCACACAGTTCTGCATGGTATAAGCTGATGCAAAATGGCCTATATCTGTTGCCACAACGCCACTCATGACAACCCCCAAGTCCCAAAAAAGCCCCTGTATTTCAACTGCCCCTCCCCTCCCTGCCCCGAAAATGTCCAGTGGCCACCGTCTCCACCTCACTGTTACAATTTCTTCCATTGCTTGAATCACAATATACGACAGAACACCACCATGTCCATTCTAGTCCATAGCTCCTCCCCCAATCCTGGGGAGTTTGGGATGGTGATGTCCACTCCACCTCCAAGTGAGAGAGGGTTTATATCCCATGGATATGGTGGATGGGATTATCCTGCCTGTAGCTGCAGGCCCTCTCCATTCCCTGGGATAGCCGTTGCCCATAGTCGTCTCCTCGCCAGGTGACTTGGATGAGTCCATTGAGCTGTAGGGTAGGAGTTGCAGCTGCACCGAGATTGTAGGCACAGCTGGCACATAGGTAGGCCAGAGGCTCCAGTCTCTGGAAGTACACCTAGATCGATGCCATCTTGGTCTCTCCCCTACTGTCATCTTGATCTCAGACTTCTAGTCTCCAGAACTGAGGCTATATACTTCTCTTGTGTTAAGCCACCCAACTTGTGGTTCTTTGTTATGGCAGCCCTAGGAAACTAAGGCACTGATTCAAAGCATGTAACTCAACCTCTATTTTAGAATCCTGAGTCTTCAGTAGGCCATTTCACCACTGTGTCTAGCCAGCTGCTTCTGGGTGGTGAGGGACATGGTAATTTCAGTAAATTGTGTGATCATGAGATCATTGCCAGGTTTCTTGGCTGTGAAATGAATTCTTTCATTAGAAGCAATATTGTAAGGAACATAAGTGTGGTAAATTAGATGTTCTCTAGGTTTGCACGCTTAAAGAGAGATTGTGGGCAAGGAAGTCAAATCCCTATCCAGAATTCATGTCTACTCTGGTGAAGAAGAGAAGTTGCTGCTGTCTCCATGATGAAAGGATCTAGTAATCGACATGCTGCCAGGGGAACGGTGCTGTGTGGGAAGCCTCAGTATTCATCTTTGCTATGGTTAGGTTAGTCATTCACTAGAGGCAGTATCCAAATTAGCCTTGGTGAGGACACGTCCATGTTTTTCACTCTTTTATATTTTTATTTTTCACTTACATATTGTGAACACTTTTCCTATGTCTAAATTTTATGAAAACAAAGTCATTGAAAACAATATCTTTAATGTATTTTCCATTCAATTTTAAAATAGCACATTTTCTTTGTAAGCACTGTTTGGGTAAGCTGTAAGTTTGAGTATTCATCAAATGAGTTTTATCTTGGAAACTCTAAATTAAATATAAAACAATTGATCTCTCTTACAGTCTGGGCTTCTAGCAAAATAACAGTACCAGTAATCTTAATTATTGACTTTTGTATGCCTTTACCTCATATAACTTTACTTACTTATATTGAATTGGGCTTGCAATTTTTATTCTGTTTTGCCCCTTTCATTAAAAACACCATGACTGAGGTTTAAATAAAGTAGCTTCAGGCTGTACTAGGCTAAGTTGAATTGACTTTGCACAGCTTGGCTTCTGCAAGCCTTTGGATAATTAACTATGAACAGCTAGTTCCTGGGGCTTGTGGTCCATCAGGCTATTTTTAAAGTACTCATGTGTCAAAGGAAAACACCATGGGGCACAGCCCATGCATTGCCTTCCACCATTTTGTGTTTCCCCAGGCTTTTCAAATAAACCCTAAGTCTACCTTCTGTAAAAATATTTCCAAGAATAGTCCACCATCTTATGGCATTTTAGGTGCCTCACATATAATTAATCTAGGATCTTTGCATATATCTACTGGGTATGTTGGGTTTTCTTTCATTGTTGCTGATACTATGTTTAACTTGTTCCTCCTGCCACTTCTCCTTAATCTTGATTCTCTATTTATCCATCTGGCTCATCACTATATTGTGAGCTCTTAAGGGAGGCTTTTGGCTTAAAAAGAGCAGTTTGGAGCAATTCATGGGTTTCGTAGTCACATCTAAGCTTAGATCCACATTTACACTATATCAGGTGACTAATTATTCATCAAAAAAATAAAATAAACCTTTAGTTATGGACTGTCACATAACAGCATATTTTTTTTCATATGGGGAGCATAGTTTTTGTAGGGAAACCATCCAGGAATTTTTTGCAGCACATTTATGGCTAGCTATTCATATAATTAATGTGCTTCAGAGTTCTGACTCATGTTTGACCTTTATTTTTCCTTTCTTATTCTTCTTTGTCCTTCTCCTCAAATCATTTTTTCATAGTATGCACTCACCCAATATTTGTTAAATATAAGGTAACATTGCATTTTTCTACAGTTCCACTGATTTTTAAAAAAATTAAACCATAATTACATTGACACGGTTTACATTCTTCTCAACTGATTTCCAAACCTCTCAAACCAACCAAACAAGCAAAATCTCCTTTGAATGCTGTTTTAGTTTGCCAAAGGGCTGCAATGCAAAGTACCAGAAATAGGTAGGTTTTTATAAGGGGGATTTATTTGAAGTAAAAGCTTACAGTTCTGAAGCCATGAAATATTCAAATTAAGGCATCAGCAGAGATACTTTCTCACCAAAATCAGTTGCTACATGGTGAAGCAAGATGGCCACCCATTTTTGCCAAGGTCTCTGCCTTACCCTATAGAATCTGCTGTCTCTCAGAGCCCAGCTCCCAGTGCTTAGCTGTGAGCAACCAGGCATAGGGCTTGTCTCTTTCCAGGCCTCCTCTATCCGTCTCAGCTGCTCTGCTTTCTTCCCAAGTTCAGCTACAAGCTATCAGGTATATCAGCTCATCATTCTCCGGGCCTCAGCTCTTTGAGCCTCCCAGAGGCTTCTCTCCTTGCAGCTCAACTGTGAATGAAACTGGAGTCCTTTTCTCTCACATGGCAGAACTAAATATGGTGGCTCACTTTTCCTGTGTTTCCATTATTATCAGATCCAGCAAGAGGGCATAGATTCAACATGAGTCATACCTCACTGATATAGTCCAATTGAAAGGGTCTCACACCCACAGAAATGGATTAGTTCACAAGCATGGTCTTTATCTTTTTTGGGATTCATAAAATAATTTCAAACTGCCACAAATGCATTACTTCTGGATTACGAATTGTGGAAAGGAACAAGACAACATCATGAAAAATCCAAGGAATAGAATATATCTGGATATGAAGAACACATGCTAGCTGGAGTTGGTGTGCAAGCACAGAAGAAAATTCAAGTCAGAAAGAATTGGCTGCCAAGGTTCTAGACTCCCATACCTCATGGTATGAGCTAACAGCATGCTAATGATCCTGCAACACCAAACTTTAATCTTGGTCTCCTTTAGCTCTTCTCTTAGCTGCCTTGAATAAAGACAATTAATGGGTTGTGTTTCTGTAAATAAGTGGTTTTAATCCTAGGCTTGACCTAATGGCTTAGAAGAGAGTAGAAAGGACTTGGGCTTTTGCCTTGGACAAAAGAAAGATACGTATAAGATGAATAGATACATTCTTGCATACATTGAAAATGTGGTACATGCAAGGAGCTATCTTTTTGATGCATGCAAAGTTGGATTTGGGGAGGAGATTCAGCGAGATGGCATCGGTTTAAGTGGGGACTCACCAGCTCTCTGACAGGGAACGGCTGAGAGGGGGCAAGATCCTGCCTGAGTGAGCTGTTTTGGGAACCCACGGAGCAGGAGGTTTCAGGGCATCAATCTGGAGGGAACTGGACAAAGAGGTAAAAAGCCCAAGGGAAAACCATGAATTTTTCACCCCAGTGGCTGGAAATGGTGGGTGGCAAAGCCCCACCCTCAAGGCAAAAAGCTGCTGCAAACCCCTGACTCCCACCAGCCACTGACTGGGAAGGAGTGTTGTCCAGGAATAAGAGGGTTCTGGTGAAGGGTGGATAAGGGTTTCCTTTCTGTGGGTTTGGTTACCTGGACCCCTTTGAACTTTAGGGAGCATACTAGCTGGCAAGAGGTGACCCTGAGAAGAGGAGAGAGGCAAATCTGCTCAGGCAACCTGATTTACCTAGCCAACCTGGGAGAGAGGAACTTGGGCTGGGAGAGGGCAGAGTCAGGCAATTGACTAGTACAGTGCTGAAAACTTTTAAAATTCCAACTCCCCTAAGGGAAGTGAGCAGTAGGAAGTGCATAAGAACCTTCCAAGGGCCTATTTAGGGTCCCTAAACAGGAGGGGGAAGTCTGGAAGAGGGCTGAGAGTCATTTCTCTGCGGTGAGTTCAGATACCAGGGTCCCATTTGAATTGCAGAAGGGAATTCAACCTGACCAGGAGAGGTGAGGGGGGATCTGATCACATAGTCTATTGCATCCTGCTGCCCTGGAAGAGAAAGCAGTAAGAGTAGAAACGGGGCAGGCAGAGACAGACAGGCTCTCAATCAGCACAAATCTACCCAACTGCAAAGAGGCAAACCTGCACTAGGGAAAGTGACTTGATAGCTCTCTAGCTAACTGACCCAATGAGAATCTTTAGCTCAGTGGAGGAGTCTACACTTTGAATATACGAGGTCCCTGGTTTGATTTCTGGCTCTCCTTAGAGTAGTGATCCACCAGGTTATCAAACACCCAGCTGATACTTTAGGACAGGGAACATATAGACATTATTATTGTATTAGCTTCTCTTGGGTCTCATATTTTTCTTTAAAAAGTTTCCTTTGTTAAAAATTTAACTTAGTTTACTTGGTAAAACCTCATTCAAAACCTGCAGAGGGCATGCCTCAGGGTAATTGATTGATGAACACCAGAAGGCTGAGAAGCTCCTCAGGGGCATAAGAGGGAAGCCAGGTTTTCCTAAGTTTTTGGTTGATTGCTTGCTTGAGCGTTTGTTTTTTGTTCTTTTTCCCCCCTCTTTCTTCCCACTCCATTTTTTGTCCAATTAGGAGCTGCTATCTTGTTTCTTGTTTATTGTGTTTCCCCCTTCATTTGCTTCCCTTTTCTTGGTATACCAATTTTGTCTACCTGTGCTATTTCTTTTCCTTCCTTCATCTTCCTATCTCCTGCTTTCTGTTTTTGTTCTTACATTCCACCTCTCTTTGTTTAGCCTTCAATTTTTCTTGTTTTTATTTCTATCTCCTCTATTCTCTGTTTTCTCTCTCTCTCTCTCTTTTTTTCTTATTGTCTTTTCTTCTCTCTTTCCCTCTCTTCTTTTCTGGCCTTTTAATTTGTTCTAGATATTTTTCTCTATTTGATTTTTCATTTCATTGTTTGTACCACACTTTTTATTCGTATTCTTCTGCACTTCTTACATGAGTTAATTATTCATTTTCCTAGGTCTTATATGGCTCCTCTTTTACCTTTAACTATTGTTATAATTATTATCCTTTTTCTTTTCTTACCTCTTTCCCTTTCTCTGGCCCTAATCTTTTTCTTTCAAGGGAACATAGACAACAGCAAGAAAACAGAATAAGAGGAACATAGTGTCAAAGAGAAAACTTACCATACACAAAAAAACAAAAACTAAATAAAACCATAGTGTAGAGAGAGAAATTAATCAACTGAATAAACCCATCAAGATAAGGAGGTACCTAAACACCAACAAAAAATTATAAACCATTCTAAGAAACAGGAAGACATGGTCCAGTCCAATGAACAAACTAAAAACCAGAAGGAGATGAAGAACATGGAACAACTAATCAGAGCTATCCAAATAAATATCATGAGCCAACTTAATGAAGTGAAGGAAGAGATTAACGATATTAAGAAGACACTGGGAGAACATACTGAAGAAATTGTAAGCATACATAAAAAGGTAACAGATATGATGGTGATGAAAGGCACAATCCAAGAAATCAAAAATACACTGGAAACGCATGACAGCAGATTTGAATGGGCAGAGGAAAAAAACTAGTGATGTGGAAGACAGTACATCTGAAATCAAACAAATAGTAGAACAGATCAATAAAAATATAGAAAAAATCCAGCAGGGATTTAGGGCTTTGAATGACAACACAAAACACACAAACATACACATTATAGGCATCTCAGAGAGAGAAGAGAAGGGAAAGGGGACAGGAGGAGTGTTGGAAGAAATAATAGCTGAAAACTTCCCAACCTTAATGAGGGAGATGGATGTACATGTCCAGAAAGCACAGTGCACCCCAAACATTATAAATCCCAACAGGCCTCCTCCAAGACATATACTTGTCAAATTGACCAATACTCAAGACAAAGAGAGAATGCTGAAAGCAGCAAGAGAAAAGAGGACCATCATATACAAGGGAAACTCAGTAAGATTAAGTGCCGATCTATCATCTGAAATCATGGAGGCAAGAAGGCAGTGGTATGACATAGTTAAGGTACTAAAAGAAAAAAAAAAACTTGCAGCCAAGGATTCTGTATCCAGCAAAGCTGGCATTCAAAAGTGATGGAGAATTCAAAATATTCACAGATAAACATAAATTAAGAGAGTATGCCAATAAGAAACCTGCCTTCCAAGAAATACTAAAAGCAGTGCTGCAGGTTGAAAGGAAAAAAACAGGAGAGAGAGAGAGTTGGAGGAGAGTGTAAGACAAAATTTAAAAAAAGAAGAAGAGAAATAAAAACAACAATAGACATACATAAACCCAAAGAAAATATGGCTAATTTAAGTAATTTTTTTACAGTAATAACACTGAATGTTAATGGATTACACTCACCAGTCAAGAGACACAGATTGGTAGAATAGGTAAGGAATATGACCCATCTATATGCTGTCTACAAGAAACCCACCTTAGACCCAGGGATTCAAGGAAGATGAAAGTGAATGGCTGGAAAACAATTTTGCAAGCAAACAACAACCAAAAAAGGGTGGGAATAGCTATACTAAAATTGGGCAAAATAGACTTTAAATGTAAAACTATTTTAAGAGACTAAGACAGACACTATATATTAGTAAAAGGGATAATCTTTCAAGAAGAAAGAACAATTATAAAAATTTATGCACCTACGAGGGCAGCTCAAAATACATGCGCAAACACTGGAGAAATTAAATGGAAAAATAGATGCCTCTACAATTATAAAAGGGAACTTTAATACACCATTAGACAGAACATCTCAACAGCAAATCAATAAAGAGACAAACATTTTGAATAATGCATTAGAGGATCTGGACCTAATAGACATATAGAGAACACTACACCCAATTACAGTGGGATATACTTTCTTCTCGAGTGCACATGGATCATTCTCCAAGATAGATCACATGCTAGGCCATAGAACAACTCTCAATGAATTCAGAAAGACTGAAATTAAACAAAGTAATTTTTCTGACCACAATGGAATGAAGCTGGAAATCAGTACAGTCCAGAGAACCAGATTAGGCACAAAGATATGGATGTTGAACAACACACTCTTAGACAAACAGTGGGTTAAGGAGGAAATTACAAAAGAAATCAGTAACTACCTTGAAACAAATAAAAATTACAACACAACATATCAAAACCTATGGGATGCAGCAAAAGCTGTACTAAGAGGAAAATTCATAGCCATAAAGGCATATATCAAAAAAGAAAAAAGAGTTAAAATCGAATACCGAATTGTACACCTAGAGGAATTAAGAAAGGAACAAAAAACTAACCTCAAAAGAAGTAGAAGGAAGGAAATAACAAAGATTAGAGCAGAACTAAATGAAATAACAAATTAAAAAGCACTAGAAAAATATACAAAACCTAAAGCTGGTTCTTCAAGATGATCAATAAAATTGACAAACCATTAGCTAGACTAACAAAGAAAAAAAGAGAAAAGATGCAAATACATGAAATATGAAACAAGGAAGGGGATATCACCAATGACCCCACTGTAGCAGTCTGGCATTATTTATGAATTCCAAAAATAGATATTGGATTATGTTTTTAAACTGATCTGTTCCTATGGGCATGATTAAATTATGATTAGGGCTTTGATTGGGCCACGTCAGTAGGGCATTGAGTCCCCACCCCTTTGAAAAAAGACATGGCAAAGGACAGAGTTGAAGTTCTGATGCTGAGTTTTTGATCTGGAGCCCGGGAAGTAAGGACACAGAGGAGCTTAATCATGCGGAGGCCCCTGGAAAAGTGACAAGCCATTCACCTGATAGTCTATAGCTGGCTTTGTGGAGTGAAAAAGCAGCTGAGCCCAGATAGAATCAAGCCCTGGGGAGAGACACAAAGCCTAGAGAGCATGACCATGCAGCCTTAAGAGGAAGAGGAAGGCTGAACGTTGGCAGCCATCTTGCTCCAACATGTGGCAGCAGACTTTGGTGAGGAAAGTAACTTATGCTTTATGGCCTGGTAACAGTAAGCTTCTACCCCAAATAAGTACCCTTTATAAAAGCCAACAGATTTCTGGTATTTTGCATCAGCACCTCTTAGACTGACTAATACATCCCAAAGAAATAAAGAGTATCATAAGAGGATACTTTGAAAAATTATATGGCAACAAGAAGGATAATTTAAAAGAAATGGACAAATTCCTAGAAACACACAAGCAGCCTACATTGATGAAAGAAGAAATTGATGAACCCAACAGACCAATCACAAGTAACAAAATTGAATTAGTCATCAAAAACCTCCCAACTAAGAAGAGCTCAGGACCAGATGGCTTCATAGGTGAATTCTACCAAACATTCCAGAAAGAACTAACACGAATCCTGCTTAAACTCTTCCCAAACAAAGAAGTAGAAGGAACAATGCCTAACTCATTCTATGATGCCATCATTACGCTAATACAAAAGTCAAACAAAGATGCCACAAGAAAGGAAAATTACAGACCACTCTCTCTAATGAATGTAGAAGCTAAAATCCTCAAAAAAAAAATGCTTGTTAATCATATTCAACAACACATCAAATGAATTACACACCATGACCAAGTGGGTTTCATCCCTGGTATGCAAGGATGTTTCAACATAAGAAAATCAATTAATGTAATACACCACAAAAACAGATTGAAATTAAAAAATCACATGATCATCTCTATAGATGCAGAAAAAGCATTTGACAAAATACAGCACCCTTTCCTGATAAAACACTACAAAGGATAGGAATAGAAGTAAACTTCCTCAACTTGCTAAAGGGTGTATATGAAAAACCAACAGCTAACATCATAAACAATGGTGAAATCCTAAAAACTTTCCCTCTAAGATCAGGAACAAGGCAAAGATGCCTACTATCAATGCTCCTATTTAACATTGTGTTAGAAGTACTTGCTTGAGCATTTAGGCAAGAAAAAGATATAAAAGGAATCCAAATTGGAAAGGAAAAAGTCAAAATTTCACTATTTGCAGATGACATGATCCTACATGTAGAAAGCCCTGAGATATCTACAAAAAAGCTTCTAAGGCTTATAAATGAGTTCAGTAAAGTCACAGGTTATAAGATCAATGCATAAAAATCAGTAGCATTTCTGTACACCAATAATGAGCAATCTAAGGAGGAAATCAAGAAAAAAGTCACATTTACAATAGCAACTAAAAGAATCAAATACCTGGGAATAAATTTAAAGATGTTAATGACTTAAACACAGAAAATTACACAACACTGTTAGAGGAAATCAAAGAAGACAAATAAATGGAAGAATATTCCCTGTTCATGGATAGGAAGACTAAACATCATTAAGATATCTATTGTACCCAAACAGATCTGCAGTTTTAATGTAATTCCAATAAAAATCAACACAGTATTTTTTACTGATTTGGAAAAATTAACTATGAAATTTATTTGGAAGGGCAAGGGTCCCCAAATAGCCAAAGACATATTGAAAAATAAAAATGAAATTGGAGGTATCACACTACCTGACTTTAAAACATACTACAAAGCTATAGTGGTCAAAACTGCACAAGGATAGACATACCGACCAACAGAACCAAACTGAGAATTCTGATATAGATCCTCACATATGCAGTCATCTGATATTTGACAAGGCCACCAAGCCTGCTCAACAGGGAGATTTGGCATCTTCAACAAATGGTGCTTGGAGAACTGGGTATCCATATCAAAAAGAATGAGAAAGGAATACCATCTCACTCCTTATACAAAAATCAACTCAAGATGGATCAAAGATCTAAATATAAGAGCCAAGACTAAAAAGACCTTGGAAGATAATGGAGGAAAGCCTCTACAGGACCTTGTAATAGGAAATGGTTTCATGAACTTCACTTCCAAAGCATGAGCAGCAAAAGAAAAAATAGATAAATGAGACCTCAAAATTAAAAACTTTTGCACCTCACAGGATGTTACCAAGAAAGTGAAAAGACAGCTTACCAAATGGGAGAAAATATTTAGTAACTATATATCTGATAAGAGCTTAATATCCAGCATATATAAAGAAATCCTATATCTCAAAAATAAAGACAACCCAGTTAAAAAATGGGCAAGTGATTTGAATAGACACTTCTCCAAAGAAGAAATAGAAATGGCTAAAAAGCATGTGAAAAGATGCTCAACATCACTAGCTATTAGGGAAATGCAAATCAAAACTACAGTGAGATATATCATCTTACTCCCATTAGACTGGCAGCCATTAAAAAACAACAACGGAGGACTACAAGTGTTGGAGAGGATGTGGAGGAATGGTGGGAATGTAAAATCGTCCAGCCATTGTGGAGGACAGTTTGGCAGTTCCTAAAAAAACTAACCATAGATCTGCCACATGATCCAGCAATTCCACTTCTGGGTATATACCCAGAAGAATTGAAAGCAAAGACACAAACAGATATATGCACACCAATGTTCATAGTAGCATTATTCACTATTGCCAAAAGTTAGAATCATCAACAGATGAATGGATAAACAAAATGTGGTATATACATACAATGGAATATTACTCAGCTGTAAGAAGGAATACATTCCTAACACATGGGATAACATGGATAAATCTTAAGGACCTTAAGTGAAGCAAGCCACGCATTGAAGGACAAATATTATATGACCTCTCTGATATGAATTAAGCAAATCGAGCAGACTCAGGTAGCTAGAGTCTGGAAGATAGGCTTACAAGAAATAGAAAGGGAGAAGAAGGTTGTGAGCCAACGTCCATACAGGCAAAATCTATGATGAGGTGGAAGTGGGTAGTTGTGCAGTGAAGGGATATGACAGGTGTGTAATGACACTATTGGGTTGGGCAGCACAAGTTTGACACAGGGTTAGAATGGGGAGGATGGGTTGGACGGTCCATGGAACTGGAGGGAGTGTTGGGAGAGGGAGCAGGTGAACACTGGGGATTGGTAGGTATGTGGTTGAAACTACAATGTTGGGAAAGTTCTTTTGGCAATATGACAAGGAAGGGTTACTGGTTTAAGGTGTTGGATAGGGGGGCATTTGGGACTGGGCACAGCTGGGGCAGTCTTCTAGAGAATGTGCAAGTGATCATTTTGTCATAGTGTGTTGTATCAGTGTGTGGAGACCCACATAATGAGTGGGAAGGAGTTGGACTCCCATCCTGGGGAGGCCCAATATATTCTCAGACAGAGAGGTGGGTGTGTCTCGAGAGCATGGGAGGTTCCTAATAGGGGAGGACAGACCAGTGTGTCAAGCCGTCAGTGTTGTTGCAAGTAACTTTGAATCTTGTCCTTCAAGGAGTGAAGCCTGGTGGTTGCTGTGGGTCTCAAGAGGAGGGGGAGGGAGGGATAGAATAGATGGAAGAGGGGTATTTAGGGGGCAATGAAAGTGTTCTGCATGATCTTGCAATGATGGATACAGGCCATGTTAAATTTCATCAAAAATTTATAAAAGTATATGATTTAAAATGTAAACCATAATGTAAAACATTGACCATAGTTATTAGTTATGCTTCAATATTTGTACATCAGTTGTAACAAATGTACCATTCATATAAAAAAAGGTTATAAATATGGGAAGGGGATAAAGGGAGAGGATGTTGGGTATATGGGAGTCCCCTATATTCTGTATGTGACTTTACTGTGACCTAAAACTTCTTTGAAGACAAAATGAAAAAAAGTAAGACCCTGGGGAAAAAATGGAAGAAAATTTCACTGTACATACAGGACAACAGATATTACAATGATGAAAGGAAAACATTATAAAATGTTTTAAAAAATATTTTTCATTATTTTTAATACCCCAATTTTTAAATTTTATTTTAGTTTTTCTAATTATTATGTATTTTATTTCTTATGTTTAAACCTATCATTAGTATTTCATTTTCCTATTAATTGTATTTGGTGATAGTCTTGGCTTCATTTTTGAAGAAGTTTTGGATTACAGAAGGGTTACAACTGTGGCAGGGGAGGATCATTGGTGTGGAGTGTCAGTGATGGGGGATACATGGGCAGAAGTTTACCTGGGCATACATATAAGGTATACAAATGTGTTCAAATGTTCATGGGGCATTGTCACAGTGGATAGAGATTCACAAAATAACTGAAAGAATATTGAATTTCCATCCTGTAGAGCTCTGCCACATTCTCTAATGGAACAGCAACAATCATCCAAGTGCAGGAGCAATGACTAGTGAAGAAGGATGGTTCATTGATGGGCCCTTGATATTGATGACTATGCTTATGAGCCTTTGCTCTTGAGATTGCAACTTAGCCTAGTATTGTAGGGTGCCTAAGAATTCCTGCTGAGAGCCTCCATGTTGCTCAAACATGGCCTCTCTCTAAGCCAAACTCAGCAAATGCATTACCTTCCCTCCAGCATGGGACATGACTCCTGGGGATGAGCCTCCCTGGCACCCAAGGATTACTAACAAGCACCAACTAGCAATGTAACTGGAAAAAGGCCTTGAATAAAAGGGGGAAAAGGTACAGACAAATGAGTTTATAGGGCTAAGAGACTTCAAAGTGAGTCGGGAGTTCATCCCAGAGGTAACGCTTATGCAAGTCTCAGCAAGATCTCATAGACTGCCAAAGCAGTACTACCCCAAATAGTGGGGCTCCTGAGGGCTCTCAAGATACCCAGGTGCTACAGTCATGGCAGATAGCTCTGGAGTTTGGTGCCTTGCCAGTGGGCCCTACTTTGGAGTTTGTGCTCATGAGAGTGACAGAGTTAGACTCTGTTGTGACTTCTCTACATGCACCTCTTCTGTCCCTTCTACTTGAAACTATAATAGGTGCTGGAGTTGGTAGGTGTACAGCCAAGAGACTTGAATCTTTGGGCTGTCCATGTGCCAGCTGGGCCCTGAGCCTCAGTGGAGTTGCAACACCTACTCTCCAGTTCATTGGACTCACCCAGGACAACTAACAAGGAGGTAAGGGTGTACAACAAGCATACCAAGGAACCGAGAGTCTATAACTGCAACAAAGAGAGTCCCATCCATCAGCCATATGGGATCAAAGCCCCCTCTCAATTAGAGGCAGAGTGGGCATCACTATCCCAGAATCCTCAGAACTGGGGAATAAAATATGGAGTAGAGTAGACTTATTGGTTTTCTACTATAGACTTATTGTGATTTCAGCAATGGAAGAAGTTATATCATTGATGTGGAGACAGTGGCCACTGGAGGTGCTGAAGGCAGGGAGAGGGAAAAAAAGGTGTAATATGGGGGCATTTTCAGGACTTGGAAGTGTCCTGAATGACATTGGAATGACAGATACAGGGCATTATATATTTTGCCATAACCTACAGAATTGAGTGGGAGAGAGTGTAAACTATAATGTAAAGTATAATCCATGCTTAGTGGCAATGCTCCAAAATGTGTTCACCAATTGCAATGAATATACCACACGAATGAAAGAAGTTGTTAATGTGGGGAAAAGTGGGAGGTGTGGGGAGTGGGACATATGGGAATCCCTTTTTAATATAACATTTTATGTAATTTAAGTATATTTTAGAAAAAATAAAAAAATATATTTTTTAAAAGGTTGGATTTGGGTAGCTCAGGGTGAATTTTACTGCCATAACATTGAGCTAGTGGCTTGGCCACTATCATTGGGAAGTTTTGTCCTAACTCTCAGAGATTCCCTCAGCATGTGAGAGTGGCTGTGCTCCAGGGGAATGGCTACTAATGAGTGTCCTGCTCACACTGATGGTAGTTTGTTTTCTGACTCATCTTTTCAAGTGCCAAAGAAATTCTGTTACCTGGTTACCAATCGCCAGTTGGCCATGTTAATAAGACTAACATATTAACACTGTTTTTGGGAGCTTATCATACTTGGTGGCATGCTCAGAGCCACCCTAGAATTTGAAGATTCTGCAACTTCCATTTTTACTACTGCTTGTAGTTTTCAATGTACACATACAGAAAATTTTATGACAACAATTTTAGCACATACCACTTATTTTCAGTTTTTCCTTCATTCTTTTTCCTTGTATTTATTTAGAGTTGTAATCAACAAGCAGCACTGGTCTCCCACATTATTTATTGTTCCAATATAAGGGACAATTACATATAATTAGCTGGATGACATACTTTTGCTGGTGGAATTTGCTGTGAATGCATTTGCTCCTTCAGGGAGTTACTTTCTATTTCCTGCACCACTGCTCTGATGCTGTTTAGAGAGCACTACCTTTTTTTTCCTCCTTATTTATTGCTTCATTGGTCCGAGGCAGGAAGAAAGCATATGAAAATCAGTATGCAACAGACTGTGAATAACTATCACAGGAGGCAGAGAGATACTTGCATATTAATTAGGAAACACCCAAATAGGCACAAGGTAAAGTTTAAACAACATGTTCATTTGTGGGTGATGAAATCCAGGTGAATTTGTCATTGCCTTGTGATTTGTGTGTGTGTGTGTGTGTGTGTGTGTGTGTGTGTGTAAGTCATCACTTCATGCCATGGAAAATGTATTTAGTGCAATATCTTACCTCTCCATCATGGTATATTCCACATAAGTTGATTTTCCAGATGGCTGAATGTCACCAACTTGTAACTAAACCTTGAAATAATCATCATCTTAAAAATAGATTTTCTAAATTATATTAGTCTTTTTCCTGCCTTCTTAAACGTAGTATACAGAGCATAACTGATTCTACCATGAAGTTCTCTAAAACATGTCCTTAAGTTAGGCTAGATTTTTTGCCCCATTGGATGTTGAGGAGTTGTAATAAATGATCCAATTTTCCTTGAGTTCTGCCCATGTGGAAAGCACTGTATGTACAAAGACATGTCTAAAAGTTGGATAGTGCAGGCAGCAGAGATTTGGTATTTAAGCCAGTAGCCTGCTTTAGGCACAGCTACCCATTTGCCATTCTTCTGTGCAAGCATGTAATCTCATTTATGTTAAGCTTTCCCAAGTACTTATCTTGATTCCCTGCTTAATTTCCTTTCATCTCAGATTTCTATCTCCTCTTTGGCTTCCCTTATCCTTAGCTTCTTTATTCTGTGGCCGTATTTATCCTTGGCCCCCTGGACAGACTTCCTTACTTAGATACACTAATCTCACTTTGACCTTCCAATAAATTGGGTCTCCAGTATACTTCAGGTAGATTATTTCAAATGTTTATAATTAGTATATGATGGTTTACCATCCATTCCATTTTCACATTGACAATCAGATAGCTTTCAAAAAGATTATCAGGGATTCCTTCCGAATTCAATTGAGTGTAATAATTCTCCATTCTTCCTTTAAAGCATTGGGTGATATTGACCACTCCCACTCTTAGAGTCAAAGAATATGGTATAGGAGAGCTGGAAAAAGTCATAGAAATGATCTAATCTATCATCCCATTTTACATGTAAAAACAAACAAACAAACAAACAAAAACCAAGCCCAGAGAAGCAAAGCAATTGGTCCAAAGACACGACTAGCAAATGAGACCAGAACCCATGGCTCCTAATTCAGGCTAATATTCTTTCCACATTCTGACCTTTTGAGCTCTTGTCTCCTAACATGTGAGACAGAGTGTATCACTGGTTTGTACTTTTAAACCTCCTCTCTGTTCCTTTGCCAATGTTTTCCTGGGGCCAGCCCTTCTTAGTCATAGCTGTCCCCCAAGGATCCAAATTAGAGTCCAGATGATCATTCTATACTCACTTCTCTGACAACTCACCCACAAGCATAGCATCTACTATGCAGGTTATATTGACAAATTCTAAATTTGATTTTCCAATTTTACCTACTCTGTTAGTCTCCTTTCCTATATTAACCACCAAGGCTTCTTTACTTAAATGTCTTTCTTATAATTTAAACACAAATTTTTCATAAGAGTACTCATTTTTCCACATACACTGATTGCCTTCAGATTTGTCATTGGCATCGATGTTTTCCAAGTCCCTACGTAGAGTACAAGTTAATACATATCTAATGATAATGATGAGAATCCTGTTGTTTTTTTTTTTAATGAGCTTCTGGACATAATGCAGCTACATAGGTGATTCTATAGGAAATGAATAAATTAGTTGTGAGTGTTTCCACTAGTCCTTGGATCTTATATTTTAGAAAATTAATAGTTATTGGATAAATTATTCTATCCACAATATAGGTATAGATACACTAAATTCCACCAAGCATCCCACTGGCATTGGTTGAGTTTCTATAATGCCAGGTTGCTAGACAAACATTTTCTGAAGGTATCAACAAACATCTGCTACCAAGTGGTTCTCCCCCATCTTCCCATCATGGACAAAACTACAACCTGCTTGACATGTGTTTGATGACTCACTAAGACTACAGAGTAAAAGAGACCTGGTTTGAATCCCAGCTTTGCCATCTGTGTAATCTCAGAAATTTTCCTTAATGTCCATACTTTCTTTTTCCTATTTATAAAATATGGACAATAATAGTACCTAATTTATTGTGGGGGTTAATTCAAGCATAGTTATCATTTGCATGATGAAAAATGACAGTTTTTCATCTGTTGTACTACTATATTTCTCAAAGTAACATATAAAAGAGAATACATGAAAAATAATACAGCATTGATTCAATGTGATTTCATTATCTAGACAGAGTTTACAAAGCACTATGGGAAGGGAGGTGAAGAATAGTGATATGGATCTTACCTTTAAAGAACTTGAAAACAAAGATTTCTATATTTTCCTAATATTTTCCATTTTGGATGGACCCTTGAAGCTCTTGGTGTTGATTATTTTGATTTCAGCTCCTTACTAGGACAATATCACTTTTCATCATTAGCTTATTGCCTTTTCCTTCCCCTTTCTCTTCTAACTCATGGCCACTTGGCATCATCACAAAATCACTACCAGAGTCGTCGTTAATTTAATTTTTTTAATGATCACACACTATACATCCTACTCTTGGCCAGAAGTCTTAGTACTTTGTTTCTGGGAAGTAAGAAGAGATGTGGATGGCACAGGACGAGTCTGTACTTCTGTGGGTAAAACAACTCAAATTTCCTGTACTGTTAATAGTAAATCTGCACAGTCCTTTAGTACTACTTATTAAGGACAGCAGTTGATATGAAACCAGGGCAGAACAAAATATAATGCAAAATATAATGCATTTCCTGTGCCCCTGAATATCAGTCTGAAAACAGAAAGAAGTTAAACACTTTGCTCAATCATTTATTAAAATGAAAGTAGCACCCCAGGGCTACAGGAACATGGGGAGCCATTGCCAGGTTCATTTTATTTTTAGCTGTTGTCAATTGTACATGAAAAAGACCCTCGTGTGCAGTCCTGCCCTGCTGACATTTTCACAAGGTAATTTACCTTTTGCTCCATTCTCTCTGGAAAACCCTCCAGTTGTTTTGTGAGATAAACAATAGGAAGTTTTGCTTCAGCGAACTTTCTCTTGAGCTTAATGACCTGCTCGACTGGATGTAGTCTCCTCACACCTGTAAAAAAGAAAATGTTAATACTAACACCCCTTTTGGTTAGCAATTGCTTCTCAATGCTCAGTTTATTTTAGCTTCAGGGTGATTCTAATTCATTTGCTTCTCAAAATTTTCCCTCTCAGTGAAACACAGATACCCTTTTGTCAAAGGTTTTAGTAGAAGGCAGTGTAGCATGGTGGATAAGCTCAAGGGGAGCAGAGTAGGACAATCTCCATTTCATCATATTCCACCATCTGCTAGATTTAGGATCATGAGCAAGTGACTTAGCTTACCAAAGACTCAGTTTCTCTAATAGTTATACTCACATTACAAGATTTGGGGAGGCGAGATTAAATGAGATAATCTAAGTAAAAGATTTGGCATAGTACTAGTGCATAGCAAGTACTCCCTAAATATTAGTTATTTTCAAAATTATTGATCCTAAGTATTAGTTATTTTCATTATTATTATGAATAGTATGATGCTCTGGTGCTGGGATTTTTCCAGAAATGAATTTGGCAACCTCAGCCATTTCTTTCTTCTGTGTGTAAAGGAGAAAGAGCTGGAGTTTTGCTTGGCATGTATGTATATGTATGTTTGTGTGTATCTAACTTTTTAACTGAAGTATAATACACATTCAGAAAAATTGAAGAAATTGTGATTGTACAACTCAACGATTATCACAAAGTGAACATCTCTGTATAACCGCCACTCATGTCAAGAACTAGAATAGTGTCAGCACCTTAGAAGCTAAGATGCCCTGTCACGGCCCTGCCTAATCACTAACCCCTCCATCTTTCCTAAAGGTAACCATTGCCATAACTGCTAACACCATATTTTATGTTTGCCTAGCATTGAATTTCATAGAAATTGAATCATATGATGTACATCATTTTGTTTCTGACTTTTAATTGTTCCTGTTGTAATTGTGAGAATCTTCCATGTTATTGTGTGAGGCAGTAATTTGTTTAATTTTATTACTGTGGCATATTCTTTTATGTAAATAAGCCACCCATCATTTATTCATGCTAACAGACATTTGGAGTGTTTCCAGATTTTAGTTATTTCATATAACGTTTCATAATAATTCTTGAATCTACTTTTCGGTAAACATGTGTCCACACTTTGGTAGCTAGAAATAAAATAGAGTATTGTATGTTCAACTTCAGTAGATACTGCCAAACCTTTCTCAAATTGTAGTAGCAATTTACTATTTCACTAGCAATGTATACAAGTTTCCTTGGCTCCATCCACATGCTTTTCCACACATACTGTTATTTTTCATTTTCACCATTTTGTGGATTTGTAAGGGTGTTTCATTGTGCTTTCAATTTGCATTTTCCTAAAGACTAATGATGTTAAAAACCTTTTCATGTCTATTGGACATTTGGGTATCTTGTTTTCTGGAGTGCCTGTATGAGTGTTTTGCCCATTTTTTAAATGGCATAATTGTCTTTTTCTTTTGTATCTGTAAGCATACTTTGTATATTTTTGATACAAGTGTTCTCTAAGAGAGAAGGAATGATTTTTAAACATACCTACAAGAGCATGTTACAGCTGTTAATGTCAACCACACCACCTTGGCTCCTGGACCCAGCCAACTGAACAAATCCCATAAACCATCAGGGCATACTTTAACAAAGTCAAGGACTTAAATTTTTGGGTTGACTTTTCCAGTTGGCATGAGGCATTAATCCAACTACACTAGAATGTATTCATGATTATCCAGGCTCCACGATGGTCCTTAAGGAAGCTGTCCAGGGCAATTCTATCAGCCATGACTACCCTGGTCAATGAGTCTAGGTGGACCTGACTGCCATTCTGTATGAATGTGGTTTCCATGGCAAGTTTGTATAATTTTCTATATATTTTTTCTAATTGGCTGACTCCTTTTGTATGGAAAAATGTTCACAAGGTGCTTTAAAAAAAAGGCTATTTAATTTTAGATATGACATATTTTTAAAAAATATTTGTTGACAGTTATTATACCAATCATTGCACATAAATATGAGTTTCTGCTTCTATCCAAAATGAAAGGTATGCATTTGCCTATATGCCTTGATATTGATGTCATTTTACTTGCATATAATTAACTTGGGAAGGTTGAGCTTTTTCTTTTTTTTTGACTTCTCTAGCTATTCACATACTGTGAGCTTGATGAACAAGGCAGCTCTCACAATAATGCTGAGTAATTAAAAATATGAAAAATGTCAAACACTTACTTATTTCTAGCCTTCTCCTTTCAAACATGAGAGACCTCATCTTTGGCATGGCACAGATGCAGCCTGGGAAATCCCAAAGATAGTTTAAGTGTAAAAGACATTTTGTCACGTGGATTTGGGGCCACATTTGAAAAAGGCAATGTGAAAAATAATTGTTGGAAGAGAAAAAGATAGGAACATTCGACATAGGCATATAAAGACAAGATTAGAGGTCATGTTTAAGATAAAACAGCACCAAGCTGTAATGATTTTTAGAAACTCTTACTTTTTTGGATGTGACTTTTTTGTTAATTCAGAACCCTGCCAAAAAAATTCACAAAAATTTAACAGGCTTTCATGGCCTAAGGAATGTTTGTTACCCAAGAAAATACAGAAGACATATTTTGACTTTTTTATTAATTTAATAGAGAGCAAACCAAATTCTAGTTTTACCTTGTTTTATACCACTGAAAAAACATATTACTGTATTAACAAGCTGGTTTTTCATCTTATAAATAAAGCCATAAAGAATGAACCAACTTTGCAAAAATTTTATACATTGTAATGTTTCTTTCAAACTCATTATTTGCAAGTATTTTAAAACAAGGTAAATAACCCTCACTACCCTTCAAATCTTCTACAACTTAACTGTGCTGTTTAATATCTTTTTGTTTTACCTTCTGTCACAAAGAGGCAATTTTACTATAAGACACAATTACTCTTTTTTCCCCAAAATAAACAGAAAACATCACAACCATTGTATGTTCAGTCATACATTTTTGCCACTGTTGTAACTAGTGCAATTTAATTTAGACAACTTTTAGCCCAGGTAATTGATTTCTGTTCCCCTAGAAGCATAGAGAAAGCTGGAAGGCAAGTAAATGACAACTCACTGTCATATTTAAGCACTGTGAGGAGGAGCAGAGCACAAGCAAAGATTATTTGTGACACATGAATACCCATTATATATTTCCATTCAGTCACACTAATTTGTTTTGGGTTTCTTAAAATGTCCGATATGAACATTCAAACCAGTATGACCCAATGATATCTATGCACCCTTTCTGGTCTGTTACCTGACAGCTACTCTATTATAGATAAACACAGGAGGCAAGGGTGTCTATTTATTAAAACTATGCTAGTGATAGTGATGCTGTTAGAGACGAAGCATACAATTTTTATGGAGATAGTGCAAGGAGATTAAGTCATTAGGATCTACTTTTGAAAGACCCTGCTTATGAGTTAATTGTTTGAACACACTATTTTTACATGTACAATTCTGAAACACTTATTGGAGCTAATGTGGGCTGTTTGAAGAGTAAAACAACTACAGTGCATTTGTTTAGTGCAGGTTAATTTTATTGTTTTTTTCTTGGAAACAAATCAAAACTATGACGTTTGTTTTAACTTTTATAAGACAAATGTTTTAAAAACAAAATTTGTTCAAGGATTCACCAACTTTAGAAATATTACCTGGACTTTCCCTCTGTATTTATATGCTATTAAAAAATCTTCTTCAAATTTTGATTGAAATACTGAAGGTTTTCCCATGCCTACCCCCCATACCACTAACCTGATATCAATGGATCCCAATGCTTTTGGTCAACACTACAATTGGAGAAAAACAGTAGAACCAACAAATAAATTCAATGGTTAGTTCTTAAAACTAATTGAAACACAAATAAACTGATAAAAACTATTTACTAATTTATTCAAGAAATTAAATTACTCCCATAAAAACACTATGGAGGTAGTTTCACAGGTGAATTCTATCAAACTTTAAGGAAGAGAGAACTACAGTGCTCTTCATCCTTTTAAAAAGCAAAACAGCCTTTTTGAGGTCTGATTGACATACAATAAACTACACATATTTTAAATCTGTAATTTATTGTTTATATGTGCATAGCCGGGAAACCATCACCACAACCAAGATATTCACACCCTTAAAAGTTTCCTCATACCCCTTTATAATCAGCTTTCCTGCCCCTCCCCTCCATCCCTAGGTAATCACTGATCAACTTTCTGTGACTAGAGATTAATTAGCATTGTGTAAAATTTTATATAAATGGAATCATACAATTCATTTTTGTTTGGCTTTTTTTCACTCAGCATAATTTATATATTCATCCATGTTGTTGCATGCATCAATAGTTCAATTCTTTTGTGTTGCTGACTAGTATTTCATTGCATGGATATTCTACAAGTCATTTATACATCCTATTGATAGTCATTTGGGTTATGAATAAAGCTTTTATGAACTTTTATTTGCATTTCTCTTGGAGAAATACCTCAGAATGAACTGATGAGACATATGTATGTTTATTTAAGGAAATGCCAAACTGCTTTCTAAAGTCAGTGTACTCTTTTATATTCCCATCAGCAATGACAAGAGTTTCAGTATCTCCTCATCCTTGCCACCACTTGGTGTTGTCAGATTTTCACCATTCTTATTGGTCAGTAATGGTATCTCAATTTAGTTTTAATATGCATTAAATTAAACATGATTTTTAAAATCTTTTCATGTGCTTATTTTCCATTCATATATCTTTGAAGAAGTGTACAATTATTTTGCCCATTTTTTAAGATGGGTTGTTTATTACTAATTATTGTGTTTTGAGAGCTCTTTCTATACTCTGGATATAAGTCTTTTACTCGGATAATGATTTGCAAATACTTTCTCTAAGATTGTGTCTTCATTTTTCATTCTCTTAACAATGTCTTTCTTAATACTTAAGACAGAGATTTTTAATTTTGAGGAAATTCAAAATTTTAATTATAGAATAAGATACAAGCTTATAGTATTCATCACAGATTAAAATTGTCAGATTTTTTTATGTTAAAAGAAAATAATACAATTATTAAATTTTGGAAGTTACGTATTAATAGATGTTGGATCCTAGGATTTTGCACAAGCTGAAAGTCCCTTTAACATACCATCCCTGCCTGTTTTATAATGAGAAAAATAGAATTCAGAGAATCTAAATAATTTTCTCATCTCCACTCAGTATATGAATATAATTAGTTTGCTTTGGGTTTAAACAAATACGGTTACTACTATTTACCTGCAGTATGACTTTGGACAAGTTATTTTTAAATACGAATAATAGCTTTTCTTTCAGGGCTGATTGGAAGTTCCTGGCACAGTTTAGGGTATCAATATGTTATGACCATTAATACAATGTGGGAAGGTGGCACTTGTAACTCTGCTTTGCAGTCCAGGGATCTTTCACTAAACTCTTTTACTTCTCAGTACATATAGATTAAAGACAAAAAAATAAGATAGAGAACTGAAATTGATTGCTTCTGGTAAGGTCTCTTATTTAAGCAAACAACTAGTATACAATATGAGTAAGACAAAGGCAATTAAAACACCTAAAGTGACTGGTAAATTGATGTGAGCAGCCTGAAGCTTCTTAATCTCAGGCACTGCAGGCTAAAACTGGAAATAGCCGGATGCCTGGAAACCTAGCTCCAGTAAAATCAAAATTAACATTGCCATGTAATAGGCTCTTCAGAGACTCATCTCAGGGAAAACGTTTGCTCTTAAAATATATTGTTCACCTTTCTTTCTTTTCTTTCCATTCTAGCCATAGGCTAATTCCTTTCTAAACTCTTGTTTCTTTTTTCGACTTGGAATACAATTCTCACCTGGGTATGATTGATCTTGTTCAAGGCATTTGTGGGGTACCCTAGATTAGTCATTTTCAAACTTTAATGTGCATAAAAATCACTTGGCTATCTTTTTAAAATTCGATTATGGTTAAAAGGGTCAGGGATGGGACCTGAGATTCTGCATTTCTAACAAGGTGATGCTGAAGATGCCATCGCAGAGCACAATTTGAGAAGCAAGGTTCTACTTGATTTCCAAACCTGCATGATCTCCAGAATCACCTGCAACCTTTTGGAAATATATAAATTTGGAGTCACATGCCCAGACCTGCTAAATCAGACCATCCAGCGGGTAGACTCTGGAAATTTTTACTTTTAGAAAGCTCTCCCATTAGGAATCTACAGGGTACAGGATAATGCTCAAAATAACTAAAAACCAGTACAGCATATTCACTGACTGATCAGAAAGGGTTCTAGCTTTAGCACTGGTACAAGGGCTGCAGGCCCCTGCTCCCCCCACAGTGTTACTAATTTAGTTGGGGGCCAGTATGGGGGAGGTAGGTGGGACAAGATGGTCATTTTGGCAGTGTCACTGACACTCAGAAAGGGGATCAGGGAAGCTGTTAATAAGATATTCCCAGCCCAGCCCCTAAGATTCCGGTTTAGTGGATGTAGATTAGTGCCCAGGAATCTTCCTTTTAAATAAGCCCCTTAGTTGATTTTGCTGCACATTGTCAATGACTTAAAACCTCAGAACCTTAACATGGACAATAGAACAGCTCCTTTTGGAAAAGCATTTATAGTTACGTATCTCTTGTCTTTATGTCTTTATTCAATTTAGTTTAGCAGTCCATAGATGTAAAATAATTGAAATCAATTGAAAAAAAATTGTTCCTGCACCTTTTTAAAATAATTTTTTATGAGTACCAATCATCTAAAATTGTAAAACAGGTTTTTTCCCATTATATATAACCTAAGTAAATAGCCTTTTCTCATTTTTGCCTCTCAGCTTCTGCCTTAACATATAATGGGCTACTTAAGTAATACTTTTGCATTAGGGAGCATGAAGGGCAGCTGGCAATCCTAATGCTTGAAATGGGGTATAGATAGCAATCTTAATTCCCTGAGATGCATTTTCTAGTGTGAATCTAAAAGTGCCTTGAATGTCTGACTAAATTATTAGTCTTTCTGGGTTCCTTATCTTCTCCCTCCTCTGTAGCATTTTGGGGAGGTGTTATAACCCAACAGGTTGCATTTAGGAATTTAATTTGAATGCTTTCTTATTTCCAAGAGAAGAATTTTGTGCATGCTATTTCTTACTGCTTCACTGCTCAGTTTTTTCCCCCAAGGATCTCTCAAAGTTTGGTTAGTGAACTATCTGCAACATAAAAAGGAATACTTGGGGGAAAATAGCAAATTTAAGCCAGTATCACCCTCCTCTTTGAATCAGAAAATGCCTGTGAATCTGCGTTTTAGCAGAACTTACAGGTGAACTTTATGTCTGGGATGTCTGAGAACATTTGACTGAGCCCTGGGCAGCATTGCCTCTGTACCTCCTACTCTAACTATCTAGTCTTCTAAAATCCCTGTGGCCAGGAGCTTGCCAAATCCAGCGGTGTCCTTCACACTCTACTGTCCCCCCTACTCACAGAGCATTCTCATTCCTAGCTAGTGGGACGTAAATGGCTTTGTTTTTCCAAATTCCTATGTTATAAAATTGAAATGGAAAGTTTTCATTGAAATGGTAAAATAAGAATTTACCTCTTGCCCTACATCCCACCCCCAAGTAACTCTTCACAAATCAAGTATAACATGAACCACGCGTCTTTATGATTGCTGCAAATGATCTATTTATTTTTCCCTTAAATTGAACTATAATGCTCTTACAGCTTTGTCACTAAGCTAGTTCTCTTGCCTCTTCTCGCATCCTCATTTGCTGGGCTTCCCTCTACCTACCTCATGATTCTCACGATTTTGCCCTCAGCCTTCTTTTTCTCCACATTGTCCCTCTTTCAGAAATGCCAGCTTTTCTAGTGTATTTAAAAATCAGGATAAAGGAACGTTTCACAGTAAATTTCAGCTCCACATTTATTAATGACTGAGTTGCCTGTTGTTTATTTTTCATTTCCCAGAATCTTGTACACTGCCATAATTTTTCTACAATGTAAGTATAGACTCTTACATAGACTCTTAGAGTTCAAGTTCAAATAACCAAAAGTTCACTCACTTTGAGCTTTCAGGAAATGGAAGTAAAATTCTTATTTTTCCAGATCTTTCTTTCAGTGGTGACCTCACGTCATCATTTCCTTCCTTTTTCAAGGCTTTAAACTCCAGTTTGGTAGTAGGAATGATGTTACCGAGCAAGGGCTCACTGCCCGACATGCAAAGAGGCCTCTACTATCGCATTGGGATTTTGAGAAAAGGTCGACCAGCATGGATACAGGAGACAAGGCTCAAATCCATGTCCCTGATCTGAGTGCTAAGGAAGATTTTACGGGAATGGGAGGTAAGAGGTGGAGATGGAAGTGGGGAAGTTTGACTTGGCGTAGTCCAATTTGTTAATTATAGAGTTGTCTATATGTTGTAGAGTGAATTGTAGGCCAGATCTTCCTTACTGAAGGACATCTCGCCTTTGGTCTGCATCCGATGTCTCCCTGTCCTTGAAATCTTGGTTTTGAGGGAGGCGACCTTTGTTCCTGGTGTCTCAAAGGTCATCCAAAGGACAAAAGTTAGTGTTTTCTGTACATACTCAGATTATACGGCCTGCAGTTAAGCAAGCTTAGGTGAAAAGGTTACAGGAACAGAGGCCTTCCCCACACACACTGGTTTTGGCCTGTCCACGATTTCAGTGAGTCTCGTATATCCTCTGAGGAAATCCTGGCTACTCTTTCTCATCCTCACTGGGCCTACCTTACGTGGCCTTGACTTTAAAACATTCTCTCTCTGATTTACCTCCAGTCTGCAGCCTCTAACTTTCTGATTAATTGCCTGAGTCAAATTCAGTGAATTCACCCATTCCCTACAAATTTCTATTGTATATGTATATGGGCCACATACAAATCTCATGTTTTTCAGCTTTGATTTTGTTCCCTTATATCAATTTTTAATTCCTCTGACTTTTTGGTATCTCCCTTGCCTTGAGCACATTCTACAAAGGAATGAATGACTTTATGATTAAAGTCAAAATGGTTTCAGATCTCCCCAGAATATTCTAAATATACTCATTTTATCTTACCACAAGATCTGACATTTTCTCAAATGCTCAGTTACTTATTTCAAAGTCTTGGTGATTTCTTGATGTATGCTTGAGTTATTTTCTTTTTTCTGCCTATGGTTCCAATTTTCTTTGCCTGACAAGTATATTCAGAGCCCAGAACAAAGAGAAACACTTATTACCTACCTGAGAGAAGAGGTGGGAACTTTCATCAGGCTGAAAATTAATTATTCCTGAGCATGATTCGGGCCTAGAGATGGGTTCAGGAGCAATTGATTGTCATATTTTGTTATAATTAAATGATATTTCCAAGAGTCATTTTAAGGCATGACACCATAACAACTGAGTGTTAACTCTTCAAAAAAATCTTAAGTTCTGCTGCAGCAATTCTTACTTGAGAAAAATGTTTCTGCCTACAGGTCTATGGATAAATATAACTTCCCAGAAAAATCATCCCTAAGCACCTCTGTGACATGCAAATAGACAAGAAAATAAATCTGCTGTATCCTGTCCACAAAAACCAGAAATCTCAAGACTAATACTTCATAGATGCCACAAACAACAAAATAATACTTTGGCCAGATCAGGGAATAAAATTATCCATGTTGTAATTTTCCTACCACCTTAACTAGAAATGCAAAATCTCAGTATTTGCCAAGTAAACTGACCAATTCTGAAAATGAATTTTCCCTGCCAGTGGGTGGGGAACAGTAACTAGGTTGGCTTTCTATTCACATTAAGGATATTTTTAACATGTGGTTTAGGGTTTATAACATAATATCCTTTCACTTTGTCCTCATCCAAAACTTAGCTAACTCTACTCTTAAAGGGCAGCATAAGAAATCTTGGAAACATCTCAATTCCCAGGCTGCAATTGCCTTTTACTTTAATTTTGAAGGATGAAGAGATTTCAGCTAGGAAGTATCTAGAGAATTTTGGAAGATCCCTCAAGCAGAACAGTGTTAAATATATTAACTCTTTTACACACTAGGTATGCTTTAGTGGCATAAGAAAATATTGCCGTTGAGAGGTCATCTAAGCCAAATGTTCTCCCACAGATATTTGGAGCTAATAACCTGCTTCCTTACTATAAAGGGGCGGTTTTGAATATTCAGGTTCAAGCCCAAAGAAGAGGGCAAAGAATAAAGCAGGTATAATAAAAGAATAGCTTACAAACAAGCAATCTTACCTCATAAACCTGAACTGCCTTGTTCCCTCCTTGTCAGCTATTTCCATCAGCTCCATCTCCACTACTCTAAGCTGTCTTCCCCTTTGTTTCCAAAGCCACCACCTTCATTAACTTCTGCCCATGCATTCTTCTTACACCACTTCCTGTTGCATCATAAGGATCCCAGTTCTAACAATGCACTCCTGCACCTGGAAGTGGTGTCCATTTCCATTTCCTTCCAATATGATTTCCAATCCCTATTGATTTCAGTGCAAAGAGATCCTCCCTGCCTTGATCTTCTAACACTTCCCATTCCTCAATAGGACCTAAGGACTCCATGTAGCTAGTAGAATCGAGACATGGGCTGGACTACTTCTGCAATTATTAGTAGTGCTTCCTTAACTCTGAAAACATCCCAATTTGGAATATAAATTATATGGTCACTCTATGTATCATCTAAGGACCTACTCAGGTGCTGCATTCCCAATGAACTGTTTTCTAGAAATGGTCTTTTTCTTATTTAAAAGCTTATGACAAGGAGAGGAGCAAGATGGTGGCTAAGTAAGGAGCTCCAAGAGCCAGCTTATCCTACAGAGCAGTTAGTAATCACCAAGAGCCATATAAAAAACCTGTTTAGGGGGCCCAGGAGACCAGAAGAACATACCACAACATACTTGAAAGAAGGGAAGGAGGAGTTTGACTATCTGCAGTGAATTTGCATGAGTGGAGCATTCCATGCTGCAGAGGCCAGTGTCCATCCTCCACTGGCTGGAGGCTGCCTTGGGAACTATTCCATGGCTGGAGTTGGAGGCTCCATTTCCCAAGGATGTGGGAAAAAGAGACACTTTGCCACCGGCTTTGGTTACTGATTGGTGAGTTCAGCGGGCTAAAGTATAATCCTAAGAACAGCTAAAGTTTCAGCCTGTCTAAGTTGGAAAGAGGCAGGTAGCCACCATTTTAACTACGCCCTTGGCATGAGGGGAATTGGGGCTGATTGAAAATCACAGTGACGCTAGAGACCGGCTTCTTTCCACCCAGACTGGATTGCAGCTCTAGCCTAGCCTCAGTACCACATCTGACAAGGAGGAAGCTGGCGGGATCTGCATCAGCCTCTATGGGTAACTGCAGGCACTTTTGGACAGCACAGACTGAATAGTCAGACATGTGGGGCTTCATCATCACACCCCAATAGAATAGGAGAGGAGCTGTTTCCTAGGCCTCTCTGGGCAACTGCAGGAGCTTTCGGTCCACACAAACTAGTTTGTTGAACACCTTCAATTCCATCTTCACCCCTCCACTCCCAAAGGATAGGAGGGGCTGGTGTTTCTTAAGGCTTCCTGGGCAACTGCAGGTGATTTTAGCCTGCACAGACTGGATAGGATAGGTTTGGATAGGAGGATCAGTAGGATAGGAGGGGAACTGTATTTCCTTAGCTTTCCCGGGTGATGGCAGGCACTTTCAGCTTGCACAGACCAGACTTGTGGGTACCTGTGAATGTACCCCCACCCCCAATAGGATAGGAGGGAACTGGTGTTTCCTCAGCCTCTCTGGGCAATAACAGATATTTCGGCCTACAAGGACTGAACTGTTGGGTGCCTGTGGTTCCATCCCCACTGCCTAAAGGGAAGAAGGGACAGTACTCCCTCAGCCTCTCAGGGCAACTGCAGGTGCATTCAGCCCACATGGATAAGATTGTTGGGCACTCCAGAGAGTCGATCCTTACCCCTCGCGGGGGATGAGGGGGACTGGTGCTATATTAGTCTACCTGGGAAACTGTGGTCATTTTGGACTTACATGGCACATATTTTTGCTCACAACTGTAGCTCTATTCCCTCCCAGGCAGGGAAGGAAGGGGCCAAAAGACTTCATCAGTCTCTCCAGGCAATTATAGACTGTCTTGGCCTGTACAACTTGGATCACACATAGCTGTGGAGAAAGGTGGGAGTCCCTGGTGCAACACAGGTAGCTTCAGTCTCCACAGCTGATAGTACCAACTATATCCTCAGCTCCTACTATACATTCAGCAAGAGAGAAAGGTCAAGAAAGCCCTAAAACAAGGAGAGAAACAGCACTGAGAAGAAATACATCTAGTATACCTGATGCCAAGACACCAACAAAAAATTAAAAACCATTCCAAGAACAGGAAGATATGACCCAGTCAGCAGAATATGATAAGCCTCCAGATGACAAAAAGGAGTTGAGACAACTAATTATAGATGTTCAAACAAATCTCCTTAATAAATTCAATGAGATGGCTAAAGAGATTAAAAATATTAAGAAGACAGTGAAGGAGCACAAAGAAAAATTTGAAAGCATACATAGAAAAATAGCAGATCTTATGGGAATGAAAGGTGCAATAAATGAAATTAAAAGTACACTGGAGTCATATAACAGGATATTTGATGAGGCAGAAGAAAGGATTGGTGAGCTTGAAAACATGGCCTCTGAAAGCAAATGTACAAAAGAACAGATGAAGAAAAAAATGGAAAAAATTGAACAGGGTCTCAGGCAACTAAATGACAGCAAGAGATGTACAAACATACGTGTCATGGGTGTCCCAGAAGGAGATGAGAAGGGAAAAGGGGCAAGGAGTAGTTGAAGAAATAATAGTAGAAAATTTCCAACCTTATTGAAAGACATAGATATCTATGTCCAAGAAGCACAACATACTCCCATATGAATAAATCCTAAGAGACCAACTCTGAGACACATACTAATCAGAATATCAAATGCCATAGACAGAATTTTAAGAGCAGCAAGAAAAAAGCAATGCATAATATATAAGGAATAGCCAAATGAGGGCTACTTAAGAATGCTCATACATAAACAGAAACTGAGAGAGAGTGTTATCATGAGACCCATTTTGCAGGAAATACTAAAGGGAATGTGACAGCCTGAAAAGAAAAGAAAGGAGAGAGAGGCTTGGAAGGGAGTCTAGAAATGAAGATTATATCAGTAAAAGTAACCAAAAGTGTCAAAAGAGTGATGAAAATAAAATATGACAGATAAAACCCAATGGTCAAAATGGGTGAAATAAGAACTGCCTTTACAATAATTACATTGAATGCAAATGGATTAAAATCCCCAATTAAAAGACAGAGACTGGCAGAATGGATAAGAAAATAGGAGCCATCTATATTGTATTTACAAGAGACTCACCTTAGACCCAAGGATACCAATAGATTGAAAGTGAAAAGCTGGAAAAAGATATTCCATGCATGCAGTAACAACAACAACAAAAACAAAAAAAGCTGGAGTAGCTATACTTATATGAGATGAAATAGACTTTAAAAGCAAAACTGTTATTAGAGACAAGGAAGGACATTATATATTAATAAAAGGGGCAATTCACTAGGAGTAAATAACAATCATAAATGTATATGCACTAACCAGCATTCCTCAAAATACATGAAGTAAACACTGGCAAAACGTTAGGAAGAAATATATATTTCTAAAATAATAGTTGGAAACTTCAATATAACACTCTCAGCATTGGATAGAACATTTGGGCAGAGGATCAATAAAGAAACAAAGAGCTTGAATAATATAATAAATGAACTAAACCTAATAGACATATACAGAACATTGCACCCCCAAATAGCAGGATATACATTCTTCTCACATGCTTACGGATCTTTCTTTATGATAGACCATATGTTGGGTCAAAAAGGAGATCTCAATAAATTCAACAAGATCAAAATTATACAAAGCTCTGTCTCTGATCATAATGGAATAAAGTTAGAAATCAACAAGAGGTGGAAAAAGGGAAAATTCACAACTATATGGAAATTAAACAACACACTCTTAAATAATCAGTGGGTCAAAGAAGAAATTGTGAGGGAAATTAGTTAATATATTGAGATGAATGGAAATGAGAATACAACTTATCAGAACCTATGGAATGAAGTGAAGGCAGTGCTCAGAGGAAAATCTATAGTCCTCAATGCTTACATTAAAAAAGAAGAAAAAGCTAAAATCAATGACCTAACTACACAGCTAGAGGAACTGGAAAAAGAACAGCAAACCCTTTTCAAAGCAAGTAGAATGAATGAAATAACAAAGATCAAAGCAGAAATAAATGAAATTGAGAACAACAACAACAACAAAAAACAAACAATAGAGAATTAACAAAACCAAAAGTTGGTTCTTTGAGAAGATTAACAAAATCGACAAAGCCTTAGCTAAACTGACAAAGAAAAAAAGAGAGGAGATTCAAATAAATAAAGTAAAAATTGAAAAGAGGGACATTACTACTGACCCCACAGGAAAAAAAAGATCATAAAAGGATACTATGAACAAACTGTATATCAACAAACCACACAATGTAGATGAAGTGGAAAAATTCCTGGGAATGTACAAACAACCTATACTGACCCTGGAAGAAATAGAAGACCTCAACAAACCAGTCATGATTAAAGAGATTGAAACAGTCATCAAACAAATTCCCCAAATGAAAAGCCCAGGACCAGAAGGTTTCACAAGTGAGTTCTACAAAGCATTCAAAGAAGATTTAATACTAATCTTTCTCAAGCTCTTCCAGAAAATTGAACAAGAAGGAATACTACCAAACTCACCCTAATACTAAAGCCAACTAAAGATATTACGAAAAAAGAAAATTACAAACCTATTTCCCTAATGAATAAGGATGCAAAAATCCTCAACAAAATACTTGTTAATTGAATCCAATAACATATTAAAAGAATTATTCATCATGATCAAGTGGGTTTTATAACAGGCATGCAAGGGTGGTTCAACACAAGAAAAATCAATCAGTATAATAAATCACATTAATAAATCAAACAAGAAAAATCACATGATCTTTTAATTGACCCAGGAAAGGCATTTGATAAAAAACAGCATCCTTTCTTGATAAAAATACTACAAAAGATGGTAATTGAAGGAAACTTTCTCAACATGATAAAGGACAAATATGAAAAACACACAGCTAACATTATACTCTATGGTGAAAGACTGAAAGCTCTCCCATTGAGATCTGGGACAAGACAAAGATGCCCACTGTCACCACTCTTGCTCAATATAGTGCTAGAGGTTCTAACTAGAGCAACTAGACAAGAAAAGAAATAAAAGCTTTCCAAATGATAAAAGAAGTAAAATTTTCCCTATTCACAGACGATATGATCCTATGCCTAGAATGGCCCGAAAAATCTATGAGAAAGCTGCTAGTGCTAATAAACAAGTTCAATAGAGTATCAGGATACAAGATCAATATGCAAAAATCAGTGGTGTTTCTAAACAATAATAATGTGCAATCTGAGGAGGAAGTCAGGAAAAAAAATCTATTTACCATAGCCACTAAAGTAATCAAATATTTAGGAATAAACTTAACCAAGGATGTAAAGCATTTGTATTTAGATAACTACAATGCATTGTTAAAAGAAATTTTAAAAAGACTGAAATAATTGGAAGAACATTCCATGTTCATGGATTAGGAGACTAAATATCATTAAGCTGTCAATTCTACCCAAATTGATATTCAGATTCAATGCAATCTCAATAAACAAATGGAAAACACAATTATCAAATTTATTTGGAAGGGAAGGTGGCTCCGAATAGCCAGAAACATCATAAAAAGGAAAATAGAAGTTGGGGGACTTTCCTTCCAGGCTTTAAATCATAGTACCTAGCTACAGTGGTAAAAACAGCATGGTACTGGCATAAAGATAAACACATAGACCAATGGAACAAATTTGATGGTTCAAAAACAAACCCTTACATCTATGGTCAAGTGATTTTTTTAAAGCCCACTTGATGGGAGAAAATATTTGGAAACCACACATCTGATAAGGGTTTGATTTCCATTCTATATAAAGAGATTATACAACTCAACAATAAAAGAACAGGCAATCTAATTAAAAATGGGCAAAAGACTTAAATAGACATTTCTCCAAAGAGGAAATACAAATGGCCAAAAAGCACATGAAAAATGTTCAATATCACTAGCTTTTAGCAAATGCAAATCTAAATGACAATGAGATCTGTCATACCACATAGAATGGCCATTATTAAAAACAAAACAAAACAAAACAGAAAACAATAAGTGTGGGAGAGGATGTGGAGAAATAGGAGCACTCCACTATAGTTGGGATTGTAAAATGGAGCAGCCTCTGTGGAAGAGAGTTTGGCAATTCTTCAGGAAGCTAAATATAGAACTGCCATATGATCCAGTAATTCCTCTACTAGGAATATATTCAGAAGAATTGCAAACTGAGACATGAACTGACATCTGCACACTCATGTTCATAACAGCATTATTCAAAATTGCCAAAAGATGGAACAACACAAGTGTCCACCAACCAGTGAATGGATATCACAATGTGGTATATACATACGATGGAATGCTATGCTGCAGTAAGAAGAAATGAAATTGGGACACATATGATACATGAATGAATCTTGAAGACATTATGCTAAATGAAATGTCTGATGTAAAAGGACAAATATTGCATGGTCTCACTAATATGAACTAAACACGAAGAATAAATGCATGGAGTTAAAACCTAAAGTATAGGTTATTAGGAGATAGGAGGGCTGTGAAGGAGTACTGATGCTTAATGTACATAGAAATTTTAATTAATTTAACTGTAAATGCATGGAAATAAATAGAATTGAGGGTAACACATTATAGTGAGTAGCAGCTGGTTTATAAGTGGGATTGTGGCTGAAAAGGGTAGGCTAGGGATGTAAATGTCAATTGAAAGAAAGCTAGAGAATAATCTAGGGGCTGAATAACACAGTGAACCCAGGGGTGGATGAGAACTGTGGTTAACAGTACAAATGCAAGAATGTCCTGTGAACTAGAACGGATGTGCATCACTAGTGCAGGGAGGTGGTAATGTGGAGAAGCATGGGAAAAATACAATTAATTTAAGCTATGGACTATAGTTAACAGCAATGCTGTATTATACTTGCATCAATGCCAAAGATGTACTGTGTTAATAATAGAGGTTATGGAAAAATATGCCAAATGTACTCTATGAACCATAGTTAGTGGTAATAGTCTGATGATATTATCTCATAATCTTTAACAAATGTTCTACAACAGTGTGGTGTATTGGTGAAGGGTTGTTGTATGGGAATTTTACACATGTGCATAATTGTTTCGTAAGTTCATAACTTCTGTAATAAAAACATATATTAAAAATAAAAAAATAGTTTATAAAAGCTTATGGCAATTTATTTATATATTTTTATCCCACTATTCTTGCTCATAGTTTTATTTTTTTTCTTTTCTTTTTTTCTAATTGTCATATATGGGAAAGAAGAAATTCTGTAGTCTAGATTAAACTTCTTTGTGGGCAAGGATTTGGTTTTTATAAACATTTTTATATACTTAAAATATCCTAGACAATACTTTACATATAGTAAGTCCACTAGACACACTCACGCACACACTCACACACATACATGCTCACATCTATAGTCACACACACATACTCACATCTATAGTCACACACACATACTCACTTATATTGCACACACACATGTACTCACTTATGTTGATAAAATCACAAGAATTTGAGTTAGCTTAATATTTGTTTATCTGCCCAAAAATTACCATTTTAAATCTTAACATTGTCAGCCTCAAAGGAAGAGCACTACTAAAAGATGAGACCCACCCTATCTCTTAGTTAAGCCCCAACTAATTTCTGCTGATGGTAGGTATATCACAAGGCAACCTATCCTGGAAAATTCAAGTTTGAGTCATGCCTTTTGCTATCCAGGAAATGGTTTATGCTTTTCCTGCTGCTAAAACCATTATTGACATGTCATTAAAATCTTACTGCTGTATATGATGGTCAGAGAACTCCTTAAGCTACCTTGGACATCAATTAGTTTTTTTTTTTTGGTACATCTTGGAGAATCTAACTCCTGGTAAAATAAGCTGTCTCCTAAGCAAAACATATTAAATCTGATCTAGTACTAACCTCAGAGTGGTTTCCTCTGGTTACAGCTTCTGCTTCCACAACAGAAAGACACTTGATATCAAATATTGGTTTTATGTTTGTTTCATGTTTGTTGAAGATTGAGTCATGCCCTCCACAAATGGCATGTTAATGTCTCAATCCCTGGTCCTATGGGTGGGAATCCATCTGTAAGTAGGACCTTTGAAGATGTTATTAGTTAAGGCATGCCCAAACTGAATGAGGGTGGACCTCAATCCAATATACTGAAATCATTATAGACAAAGGAAATTGGTCACAGAGAGAGAGGAAGCCACAGGGAACACCTAGAAGCTTGAAGTCCACGGAATCCAGAAGAGAAAGGAGAAGATGCCATCATGTGAATGGTCATGTGACAGAAAAGCCAAGGACCAAAGATTGCTGGCAGCCAGCCCCAGAATGCCACAGTCTTTTGGTAGAAAGTGTCACCTCGAATTTGAAATTCTCTTAGCCTCAAAACCATGAGTCAATAAATTCCCATTGTTTAAGATATCCCATTGTATGGTGTTTGTTTTAGCAGCTAAGAAAATAAAACAATATTTATACTTTTAACTTCTGAATTTGATATATAACTTAATTACTGGACTGTTAACGTAGCATAAAAGATACAATTCCAGTAACAGTTTAATATAGACTATCCATGAATTACTAACCAGCAGTGGATTAATGCACCGAGAATTTACTAAAACTGTAGATTGAATTTGTAAATGTTCTTTAATGATTTGGAAGGTACTTGGGTGGTAACATATAGCATCTCCAGGTCATTCTTTTGAACATATTTTCCTCTGTGCCATTGACATGCAGTTATAATTTTCCCTTAATATAGAGCTTTTCCTAATATAGGCTATATAACTGTATAGATATTTATAAAGATTATGCTGAAATGGCAGTGCTTACAAATGTCTTTCTATCACTAATGCCTAATATGTCATCTAATTGATGAGGAGAGGAAAGCTGGTTTGAGTACAATAAGAACATTTTCCCCCAAGTAATTCTATCTAAATCTGGCATAATATGAACTATATATCTTTAGGATTACTGCAAAAGACTATAGTAACCTTTTCTTTAAAATGTTCCTTGCATTTTCATGTGGTTTCATACTGCCAGTTTCCTGGACTGGATTCAAAATGTCAAAACTCACCTTGTGTTTCTATCTCAAACTGAAGATAAATTGTTTCTTAGGGAAACTTCCCTTATATCCAAAATTTTTTGGTCTAAGCTTCTGAAAACTAGAATGTGATTTTAAGTAAAATTTTAAAACCACCAGTTTACTGACACAAATTATCCTTTCTTAATGAGGGAGTATTTCAAGGCTGTGGTAAGAGTAGGATTATATTAAATTGCCACATATTATGTTTACCTCAGAAATAATCACTATAGTTACTTAAATTACATTATTACAAAAGAAAACACATTTGTAGTTTTCAGCACAATCCATTATTTTGGACAAAGTTGTATAATTTCCAAGAATTCTTCAAATACTCAGTATGAACAAAGGAAATGTTAGTGACCTTCTAAAATATTTTGCTCAGTGAAATAGATGAGAGAGGAATGGATTAGTCAAGCAAGGAGAGCATGAATGTGGCTCCAGTCATAGAAACAGAGCCGGCAAGATACAGAGAAAAGGAAAGAAGGAAACTTCTGGGTTTTAGGGACATTATCACAGAGCTTCTGAATTGACAGGACTGACATCGCTAAGGTTCCTGGAAGAAACCTTTCCCATAATGTGGAGACTAAGATATGATATTAGACTTCAAATACTCTTCCCCTCCTCAGTTTTCATTTTTTTAAGGTGAACAGCCCAGTCTTTTCAACCAAGATTTTAAAAATTGCTAGAGTTTTCTTGGATTGATTGACAATATCAATGTATTAAGATAGATTACACACAAAAATGTCTTAAAGGAAATATGTAAAACATTGATTATCTTATATTTTCAATTTATGACAAGTAATGTCTCCATGATAACATTTATATTTTGTTAATATTTCATCAAGATATTCAGATCACTCCATTTCCCGGCCTCAGTAGCAAGAGAAGAGCTACTCTGATATGAGCAATTTAATTTAATCTGTTTTGTCAAACTATGCTTAACACTGAAATTATAGCCCCTGAGATTCTTTTCCCTCAATTCTATAGAGAGCCCTTTATTTTCCTAGGCAGTGGTGAGCCTGAAATAATATTTGCCAGGCAATTTTTAAAAAATAAATACCTATTCTCATAGGCTAATTAAGGAAATGCACTTGCAGCAGACCAGGCAACATAGAATACAAATTAATAGCTGAGAAACTTCCAGAAATATGATGGAGTGAGTCAAAGTACTGAAACTACTCCCTTCAAAATGTCTTATTGACAAGTATATACCATTATTTAAAAAACTGAAGATGGAAATCTCAGCATCCAAAGTTACTGAAAATAAATTAGGCATATGCAAGAAACTGGTATACTTTTTTGCAAGTTTCTGCAATAATGGCAAAGATAAAATGTCTAAGACATCTGAGTCCTACATCAAAGACTAACATTTGACTAAGACTCACTTAAAAGATAGCAAGAATGTCCTCAAAGATACCTCCTGAACTTGACAATAGGAAAAGGACTCCACATAGTCAGCCCTTTAGTCCAATTTCAAATGCACCTCCAATACCCTACTTTTTGTGGCCAGAAACACGTGTATTCCAGAGTCAATGTGACATAGTAGGAATCAATCTGCTAGCAATGTTTCTACTAACCAGAGCTTTTGTCAAAAATCCAATTGTTCCTTGTTCTCTTATCAGCAGTGTAAAGAAGAAAAGTTGTTTCTGTGTTCTGCATGTTCAGTTTTAAGTAGAGTTAAAAATTGTTTATATCAAAGTTGTTCAAGTCCCATACCTGCTGAACAGGTTAGAGACTGCCACTGGGCACACTACCACTGGCTGAGGAGTTTGGATTCCTGATGTATACACAATAGAGAGCTAAAAGGTCACCCTAAAGGTCAGTGGGGCTAGCAAAGGTTAAGTTGACCAGTGATGTATAACAAATGATGTTTACTGAGGAAAGATAGTGCTCTGATATAAAAAAAAGCCCTGTTTTTGAAGGCAACAGATCTCATTCCAATCCAACCTTTGCCATTTACAAGCTGTGTTAGACTTGGTCAATTATGCAACCTCTTTGAACTTCAAGTTTAATACGTGTAAAATAGTAAACCTCTTAAAATTCTGGTCAGGAGTAAAGTAAATATTATAAAACTCCTGAAACAGTGTATGGCACATAGTGGGTATTCAGTGTTTCTCTTAACTTCTCTATAAGCATTTTCATATATCCAGTCAAGTGTTAATTTAAACCTACTCATAAGTTTGTTATGCAGATGTCAGATGTTATCAGTATTTAGACTGGTTTTATAATTACCTAAGGCAAATATAAAATCTTCAAACCTCATACACCACATGGGGTTCTAGAGAAGGGATGAAAAATGTTACTTTCTTTGTCCATAATAGATTTCCTCACTATCTGTGGCAGTTTGACATTATTTATGTATCCCAAAAGGAGAGATTATGCTTGCAAACTAAGCTATTCCTCTGGATGTGATAGCCTTTGTGTATAATAAATTCAGTTGAGGGGTCTTTGATTAGATTACTTGTGAAGATTGCTTTCAATGCTTTTTGGATTTGACCATGTCAGTAAGGTGTGACTCAGGGTGAGTCGCCACCCCCTTGATGGGTCTAATATAAACCAACACTCACACAGACAGACAGACACACAAAGAAAAAAGAGCTCTGTCATTTTTGATCCTGGCATGCAACAGAAAGGAGAATGCTTGAGCAGCTGGGACCCCTGGAAGAGATAAGCCATTTACCTGATAGTTTGCAGCTGACCTTGGGAAGAGAGTTTATAGAAAGCAACTTTGAACTGGACTTTTTACAACCTTGTAATTGTAAGCACTTACCCCCAGAAAATACTCTTATAAAAGCCTACAGACAACCAGCAAGATGGCAGTAGAGTAAGGAGCTCCTAGAATCAGCTCCTGCTATAGGGCAGTTAATAATCACCCAGAGTTATCTAAAGCACCTTTTTGGGGGCTCCAGGAGACCAGAAGAGCATCCTGCAACATCCTTGAAAGAAGTGAAGGAGGAGACTACCCATCTGCAGAGACGATTGGTGAGTAGAGCACTCCAAGCCACGGGTGCCGGGGCCCATACACCACTGGCAGCACAAACCAACTCAGGAGCTATTCTGTGGCTGGAGTTGGAAACTCCACTTCCCAAAAACAAGAGAGGAAAAGATGGTTGGGCACCAACTTCAGCTATTGATTAGTAAATTCGGCTGTCTAAAGTATAACCCTAAGAACAGCTAAGGTTTGAACCTGTCCAAGTTGGAAAGAGGCTGGTAGTTGCAATTTTGACTCCACCCCCAGCATTAGGGGAAGCTGGGTTGATTGAAAATTGCAGTAATGGTAGGGACTGTTTTCTTTCTACCCAGATTGGACTGCAGCCGTAGCCTAGGCTTCAGCCCCACCTCTGGCAGGGAGGGAGGTGGCGGGACCTGCACTAGCCTCTCCAGGCAACTGCAGGTACATTCAGCTGGCACAGACTTAATATTTGGAAGTCTAATCGGGCAACTGTGGTCATTTTGGACCTGCACGACATAGATTGCTGCCCACACCTTCAGCTCCATCCCAATACCAGGCAGGGGGAGAGGGGCATGAATTCATCAATCTCTCTGGGCAACTACAGTCTAGGTCTGTACAACATAGATTATTACACATGTCGGTGGCTCTGTCCCTACCCCTGTCTGAAGGAGAAAGGTGAAAGAAGCTTCATTGGTTCCCGTGGCAATACAGGCAGCTTGAGCTGCCACAGCTTAGAGCTCCAAGTACATCCTTGGTTACCACTACACAACCAGCAAGGGAGAAAGGGCAAGAATGTCCTAAACTGAAGAGAGAAACTGCAAATTTTAATTTTACTTAAGGAAAATTGTAAAAAAATATTTAACTAATTCCTGTATCTTTCAATTTGTAGTCATAATTATTTGAGCAAAAAGCACCTGATTTGAGATTAAATTAAATCTGAATATAATTAAATCTGAATAAAAGCTGTATTTTGTCATAGTTCTTAGTATGAAGTGTTTCGAATGTTTTTAAATTATGAATCCCAGTGTCTTGACCCAATCTGAATCATTGTCTTTAGATAGTCTGTTAAACATTGAAACTTATTGGTTACCATAGGTTCTGAGGGGAGGAGGAGGGAAGAATAGAATCAATGGAACATAGGACATTATTTGGACATTTGAATTGTTCTGCATAATCTTGCAATGATGGATACAGGCCATTTTAAATTTTGTCAAAACCTAAAAAAGTGTACTGTGCAAAATGTAAACCATAATGTAAACCACTGACCATGGTTAGTAGCAATGCTTCAATATTTATTCATCAATTGCAACAAAAATACCATAGGCATTTAAAATGTTATTAATAGGGGAAAGTGGGAGAAGGAGAGAAGGTTGGGTATGTAAGAATATCCTATATTTTCTATGTGACTTTTCTGTAACCTAAAGCGTCTTTGAAGATGAAGCAAAAAAATAAGACACTGAGAGAACATATGGAAGAAATTGTCACTGTACATGAAAGATAAAAGATCTTAAGTTGATGAAAGACACAATGTGAAAATTATTTTATTTTATTTTTTTAAATTTATTTTTATTTTTTATTTTATTTTTTATTTATTATTATATTTTCTTAAAAAATTTTTATTTGCATTTTTTTTGGCTTTGTTTTTGGGAAGGTTTTGGCTCTCAGAAGGGCCACAACTCTGGCAGGGGAGGATCACTGGTGTGGGGTATCAGTGATGGGGGATGTGTGCAGAGGTGTATACATGGGGCATGCCTCTATGGCATATGAATATGTTCAAGTGGTCATGGGGCATTGAATATTGAATTCCCATCCTGGGAAGTCCTGCTACATTCTCTAATAGAGTGGCCAGAATCCCCTGAGCATATGGGCAGTGTCTAGTGAAGGAGGACAGACCATTACACCAGGCCCTTGTTATTGATGGTTGTACTTATGAACCTTGTTCTTGTGAAATTGAATCTTAGCCTAGTATTATATATTGCCTAAGAGTTGCCTACTGAAAGCCTCCTTGTTGCTCAAATGTGGCCTCTCTCTAAGCCAAACTAAGGATATAAATGCATTACCTTCTCCCGGGCATGGGGCATGACTACCGAGGATAAGTGTCCCTGGCAGCAAGGGATTATTACCAAGCATTTGGAAAAAGATCTTGACCAAAAGGGGGAAATATTAAATATAAATGAGTTTTTTATGGCTAAGAGATTTCAAAGTGAGTTGGGAGGTCATTCCAGAGGTTATGCTTATGCACGTTTCAGCAGGATCTCATTGACTGCCACAGTAAACAGTGCCTCCAGCAGGGGAACTCCTGAGGGCTCTAGAAACATCTAGACCCTATAGGCACGGCAGACAGTCCCAGGAATTTGGGACCCTGTCAGTGGGCCTTACTTTGGCATATATACTCCCCCAATGTTACAGAGTTAGACTCATTTATAATTTCCCTACACAGGACTCTTCTGTCCCTTTTATTTGAACCTATAATTAGCACTATGCTCATTAAATATATGTCCCAGAGATTTAAATCTTTGGTCTGTTCATATATTGGTTGAGCCCTGAATCTCAGCAGAGTTGTAACACCTATTCTCCAGTTCATTGGACTCACCCAAGACAACTAACAAAAGGATGATGATGGACAACACCCATCCCAAAAAACAAAGTATCTGCAACAGCAAGCAAGACAGTTCCATCCATCTGTCCCATGGGATCTAAGCCCTCTCTCATTCAGAAACAGAGTGGCCATCACCATTCCAAAATCCTCAAGATTGAAGAGTGAACAAACATAAGGGGAGAATGCAAATATGCACGAAAATAGACTTATTATTCTAGCAATTGAAGAACTTGTATCTTTGATATAAAGGCAGTGGCCACTATAAGTTCTAAGAGGAAGGAGAAAAAAGAATAGGTGTAACATAGAGTATTTTTGGGACATTGGAATTGTCCTGCTTGACACTGCAATGACGGATACAAGCCATTGTACATTTTGTCAAAGCCTATAAAATTGTGTGGTACACAGTGTAAATTATAATGTAAACTATAGACCGTGGTTAGTAACAATGCTTCAATATGTGTTCATCAATTGTAACAAATGTACCACATTAATGAAAAATGTTTTTAATGGGGAATAGCATGTGTGGGGTATATGGTAATCCCTTATATTTTTTATGTAACATTTATATAACCTAAAGCTTCTTTAAAAAATTAAAAAATGATTTATGTGACTTTAAACTCCAACTATGTAATCATGCATGATTCCCCACCACTCTATGACAAATTATAAAGAAAAGGAATACCTACCTGTGGTCTCTGCTAATTGCACCTGGGAAGGAGTTAAAAATATTTGTAATTTAAACAAAATCAATTAAAATTTCTATGAAAAGAAATTTCTATGAAAATAATTCATCCTCTAAATTCATTCTTTGAGTGACTTTCCCCTTCCCAGAGTATAAATGGATTTATTAGTTATTTAAATATCAAAAATGCAGGTTAAAATTATGTCATATTAAATAAGTACCAGTTGAACTAGTATGGATATATTACCCCGAAATGGAATACCCCAAACCACTAGAGTTCATTTGGAAAGAGGGCAAGACCCAGATGAGTGCAATTATTTATATGAAAAGGGGGAAATCCTGAAAGTGATGAGGTTATGCAAGTATTATGTACCTTTGAAGATATTGGGCTGGATTCCTACATTTTCATTATTTGCATAAGATTAAATGGTTTGATAATAGACTCTTAACCTGTTTAAGATATGTGGAATAATGGAAATGGCAGAGGAAGGAGTTCCAAAAATTCATTCCATAAGAACAAGAACACTGGAAAATTGTCAAAATCAAATTTTCTGGACCTCTGGAAATTATCCAAACACTTTCAACAATACAAGGGAACTTTTATTCAAGAAAAATCAGTGAATCACTGAATTATAGTGTTTTAACTTACTCTAACCCTGTTCTGCTCTCTTCATCAATGAATAAGCCTTGGGGAAAAAAAAACATCACAGCCATGACTACAAGTAAAACTAGCAGCCTAGCACTCATGGTAAGGGGCAGAGAGGGCTTGGAGTTCCTTAAAAGCTCCATGCCAAGAGAATTGCCATTATCTGGCATTTCTGGCAGTTCCCCAGAAACCCACTCACAGGACTTATCATTATTTGCCCTGACTCAGAGGTTACTCACTATCAATAGCTTTTACACTTGGGGCATTTGTTGAAAACACTCAGCAGCAATTATTTAATATCTAAGTTGCTAAGACAATAATAAGAGTTGGGGAACACAAGAAGGTGACCAAAAAGCCTAAAAGGAAATACTGGGGCAGGAGATACCTATAGGGGCCTTTGAAAGCTCTGTCATATTCTTGGGAATCTAGAAGACTACCTTCAAGTATTAGGATTTGTGCCTGCCCAGGAAACAACTGAGAAGGCCCTATTCTCTCATGTATGGCTGAACTTGAAACTCTGCATAAGTAGCGTGTAAAGGCACATGCAGGGTTATGAACTGCCTGCCTGAGCATTAAAGGCAACACATTCAACACACACACACGGAGCACCTCAGCAAAGGCTGGTTTAATACTTTTAATGGAATCTTTGATCAAGCATTAGCTGGCCACTGGCTAACTAAGCAGAGAATTCAGTGACCACAAAGGATACAGAGTTTACAGAATTAGTTCAAGAAAGTCACTAGAAAAACAATCAGCAAAAACAAGAAACAGAAAAAAAAATAACCTGAAGTTTGTAAGATCTGATTTCCATAGTTGCCACAATTAAATATTTACAATGTCTATTTCTAACAGTAATTGTATGAATATTCAAAAACTAAGAAAACATGTCCCATAAACAGGAACAAAATCATTCAGTAGAAACTGTTCCTGTGGAAACCCACATTCGACTTACTAAACAAAGACTGAAATCTGCTATTTTAAATATGATTTAAGAATTAAAGGAAACTATGTCCAAAGGACTAAAAGAAAGTATGAGAGTGATGTCTCACCAAACAGAAAATATTAATCAAGAGAGAGTATAAAAAAGAACCAAGACACTCTGGAGATGCAAATTACAACACCTGAAATGGAAAATTGAATAGAGGGACACAGTAGCAGATTTTAGCTGTCAGAAGGAAGAATTAGCAAAAATTGAAGATCAGTCAACTGAGATTATCCAGTCTGAGGTATAGAAATTAAAAAAGAGAAGAAAAATGGACAAAACATCAGAAACATGCTGGACACCAAGTATACCCAATATATGCACACTGCAAGCCTCAAAAGAAGAGAAAAGAAAGGAACACAAAGGATATATGAAGAAATTATGGCCCAAAGCATCCCCAAATTGATGGAAGTCACTAATCTACACATTCAAGAAGCTCAATAAACTTCAAGTAAGATAAAATCAAAGATTTCCACATGCAGACACATCACAATCAAACTGTCAAAAGACAAAAAAAGACTATGGAAAGCAGTCTGAAAAACTCATCCTATGCAAGACATTCTCAATAAAATTATCATCATATTTTTCATCAAAAACATGGAGGCCAGAAGGCAAAGAGATGACATACAGGGCTGGAAGATAAAAGATTGTTAACCAAGAATTCTATATTTAGCAAGAATATCCTTCATATTTATGAAAAAGAAATTAAGATGTTCCCCAAAAAAAACAAACAGAGAATTTGTCTCTAATAGACCTTCCTTATGAGAAATACTAAAGAGAGTCCTTCAGGGTAGAATGAAAGGACACTAAACTATAAACTTGAATCCATGGGAGGACATAAAGAGAACCAATAAAGTTGGCATATTAGGTAAAAATAAAAGACTTTATAAAAGAAACATTTATTTTTGATTTATTTTTGTAAATGTTTTTCCTTCTATCTGATTTTAAAGGCAATTTCAGAAATCAATAATTATTTATCTTTGCTTATGGGTATATAATTTATAACAATGTAATTAATATAACAATAAAAGGACAAATAAGGGGGAATGGAATGAAACTAAATAGAAGCAAAGTTTGTATACTACTGAAATTAAGTTGATATTACTCTTAACTAGATTGTTTTAAGATGTTATTTTTAATCACAAGGGAAACCACTAAGGAAATAATGCAACAATGTATAATAAAAGAAATAACAAGGGAATTAAAGTGGTCCACTAGAAAATATACATTTAAGTCAAAGGAAGGTATTAGTGAGACATACTTCAGATTGAAACACAATTAGTTTGAATGCAAAAGGATGGAAAATGGTATATCAAGGAAATAGTTACTAAAAGAAAGATGGAATGGCTGCACTAGTATCAGAAAAATAGAATTTAATTTTAAAAAAATTAGAGACAAAGAAGAATATTTTATATACATAAAAGTGTCAATTCATAAAGAAGGCATAACAATCATAATCATATATGCATGCACCTAATAAGAGATGCTGAAAATACATGGAGGGAAAACTTATGGAACTGGAGGAATAAATATAAATAGGAAATTCAATTGGAACAGTTAGAAACTTCAATACCACACTCTTCATAATTGATAGAAAAAGTGGACAGAAGAACAAAAACCTAGAAGACTTGTGCAATACAGTAAAACAACTATATAAAACAGACATCCCATCCAACAACAGCAGAATACTCATTCTTCTCAAGTACACACAGAATATTCTATAGGATAGATCATATTTTTAGCCATAAAATAATTCTCAATAAATTTACAAAAATTAAAATTATGAAATTATACAAACTATGTTCTATATCACAATGTAATGAAATTAGATATTAATAACAAAGAATTGGAGAATTCATAAATTTTGAGAACTTACACATATTAAACAACCACTGAGTCAAAGAAGAAATCACAAGAGAAATTAGAAAATAGTGTGGGATGAGTGCAAATGAAGACATAACATATCAAAACTTATGTGGTGCAGCTAAAGCAGTGCTTAGAGGGAAATTTATACCTGTAAACATCTATATTAAAATACAGAAATTTCTCAAATCCATTATAGAATCTTATTCTTTAAGAAACTAGAAAAAAAAATAAGCAAACTGAACTCAAAGCAAGTAAGAGGAAGGAGATAATAAATACTAGTCCTCAAATTAATGAAATATGGAATAGAAAAAAAATAGAGAAAAATCAATGAAACCAAAACTATGTTCTTTAGGAAAAATCAACAAAATTGACAAACTTCCACACAGATTGACTAATAAAAAAAGAGAGAAGAAAGACTGAAATTGCTAAAACCAGGAGTGAAAGAGGGCTATGACTACCAATATTACAGAAATAAAATTTATAATAAGAAAATACTATTAACAATCGTTTACCAACAAATTAGATAACCTATATAAAATGGAAAAAAATCCTAGAAAAGCAAGAAATATTGAAACTAACTCAAGAAGAAATAGAAACTAGTAATAGATCTATGACAAGTAAAAATAAAGAATTGGTAATAAAAAAAACTCCCAAAGAAAAGCCCAGGCTCAGAGAGCTTCACTGGTGAAATATACCAAAAGTTTAAAGGAGAACTAATACCAATCCTTTATAACCTCTTGCAAAAATAGAATAGCAGGGAATATTTATCATATCCTTCTATGAGACCAGGATTTCCCTCATAACAAATCAGGCAGAGACAAAAAAAAATAAATAAATAAATAACAACTACAAATAGTCCTTGTGTATGTAGACACAAAAATCCTCAACCAAGTACTAGCAAATCAAATATACAACAATATGCACGAAGGATAATACATTATGATAAAGTGGGATTTATCTCAGGAATGAAAGGTTAGTTCAACATGTGAATATAAATCAATGTAATATATCATATTTATAGAATAAAGGGCAAAATGACATGATTATCTCAATGGATACAAAGATAATTTAACAAAATCCATCCTGCTTTTATTATTAAAAAAAACACAAAACACTCAACAGACTAAGAATGTAAATGAAATTTCTCGAATGATAAAGGCCATTTACAGAAAAATCACAGCTAACATCTTATTCAATGTTGAAAGACTGAATGTTTTTTCCCCCAAGATTAGAAAGAATAAAAGGATGTCTACTCTGGCCACTTGTATTCAACATTGTACTGGAGGGTCTATCCCAGGCAATGAGTAAAGAAAAATAAAAATACCCAGATTAGAAAGGAAGAATAAAAAAATCCTAGGAATCCAAATGCACAAAAATATTACTAGAACTAATAAGAGAATTCATCAATGTGGCAGAATATAAGATCAATATACAAAAATCTATTGTATTTATATACACTAACAATGAACAACCCAAAAATAAAATTAAGAAAAAAAAATTTCATTTATAATTGCATAAAAATAGTAATACACTTAGAAATACATTTAACAAAAGAATGCAAAACTTGTATACTGATGAGGAAAAAACAACAACATCCTTTAATGAAAATATAAACCTAAGTACATGGAAAGAGAGCTGATGTTCATGGATTAGGAGAGCTAATATTAATTTAACACTACTCCCCTAATTTATATATGTATTCGCCACAATCCCTTTACAAGTCCCAGCTGCTTTTATTTGTAGACATCGGCCAGCAGATCCTAAAATTTATATGTATGTGAAAAGGACCAGAGTAACTAGAACAATCTTAGAAATGGATTACAAATTGAGAGGACTGATTCACACTTTTTATTTTTAAAAGTTCTATAGAGCTATAGTAATTAAGACTGCATTGTAGTTACCACTCAATCCTATTCTTCCCCTGCGAAACATAACTGCTAATCTAGTTCCATCTCTACAAATTTATTTGTACTTACATTTTGTACAGATAGAATGAAACAATACGTAGTACTTTGTGCCTGGTTTCTTTCACTTGGCATAATTACTTTTTTTAGCTATTGATGGAAGAATATTAATATATTGCTATTCCCTACAGTACATTCACTTTAGCTGTATTTTTTGCTCAATAATTTAGAGTCCAAATTTAAAGCCTTACTCTTACGGTCACTTGACTTTTGACAAGGGTGCCAAGATAATTTAATGGGAAAATAATAGGCTTCTCAACAAATGGTGCTGGGGTGAATAGGTTTCAAAAAAATGTGAAAGAATTAAGTTGTATTCCAATCTTATACCCTAAACAAATATTAATTTGAAATGCATCAAAAACCTAAATTTAAGAGCTAAAACTATAAAATACTGAGAAGCAAAAATATCTGTGAATTTTCATAACCTTGTATTAGGCATTGGTTTCTTAGATATGACACCAAAAGCGCAAGCAAAAACAAAACAACAAAACAAAAAACCCCAGATAAATTGGATTTCAGGAGTCTCTAGAATCTTAATCTGACACTTCCCAAAACTTTGCTTTGGCAATTAGAATGTAAAATTTGAATGTTATTATTTTTATGCCTGCTGTTTTGTCTGTTGTTCTGGTATTAAAATCTTGTGTATAGCTACCCACTCATTTAAGAACCCAAATACATTTCTGTAGGATAATAACCCATTGATCAGAACATAGGACTTCTGATTTTAGCTTAAGATTTGTAGAATCCTTCCAGAGCGCTGCAGAGAAATAACCCAGATTATTCTTCATTTGATGGTGAAATGAATATTTAAATTTTAATAATTTCTCTTGAAAATGATCACATTCACACAAATTAGAAATGCTACCCAGTATCAAAACTTCCCAATAATTTCATGTATACAAGAAATCATGTAACAAAGGAAACATAGGGAAGGATCCTGCTCTATCAGGACAAGTCTCCAAGTCCTTTCTTGCCTCTTTGAATATGTTCTGGGCTAAGATTTATATATGAAATATTTGAACACTAAATGTGGTTCACAACATGTATAACAGAAGGAGCCTTTATATCCTTTATATCCTCACATAGGCTTATAACTTAAGTGACCTTTTTCTATGCCCTATAAATTCATAGAGTCCAGATTTGTTTAACATAAGCAATTATAGGCAACCAGGAACAGCTTGCTAAAAGCATCCCCTAGATAAAGATCTGCTGCTAGCAAATCACATTAGTACGTTTGCCAGTAGAAGGCCTGCTATTAGCAACTTGACAAGACTATTGGACCAGGTCATCTATTTTCTTTCATGGGGCATATCGACCCAGATTTCCCAACAGGAAAAGAGGATTTGCTGCCGTATCTTTTTTTTCCAGACTACTCTCGGCTGATGTAACCAACACCTTTGATTTTTTACACAGTCACTTGGAGATGGAAGTATTTCATGTACTGGAGCATGTTCAGAAGAATGTGTAGACAAAAACAGTTCTTTCCCATTCTGGGCTCACTGTGTCTGGAAATAAATCACAGGCATAACAGCCAACACAATTATAAGGATAACAACAATAATTTTATAAATATTAACAGCAAAATAGATAATCTTCATGAAGCCAATGGCTTTTGTAATCATAATTATAGATTATCTCATTTCAGTCATCATAAATACTCCAAGAAATAGAAATTCTTTGCCATATTATCTCCACTTCACAGATGAGAAAACTAAGACTAAGGGTTGTTATATAAGTTGCCCAAGGATAACCAGTTAGGAAATGGCAGATGGGTTTGAATTCAAGCTTGTATGAATCCATGGGTTTAAGTGCTGTCCTACATAAGAGATATAATATATATTTTTTAGTATTATCATTACTAAAGATCAAGAAAATAACTGCTTACACTAATTTTTAAGTTGTGAACTTAAAAGTAAGTGGACAAAATTTGGCTTTGGATAAAATGGAACTGGAAATTAGAATAGCAGAATGGAAATTCAGGTTTGGCTATTTGTCTAAGCAAATATTGATTACATACTATATTGAGGCACAATGCAGGAAGTTTCCAAATGCCTTATACTATTTAATCCATATAAAAATGTCGTGATATATGCATTGTTATCCTCATTTGAGAGCTGAGGAAATCAAGATACAGCAGGTTTAGGCAACTGCAAAAAGATCAACTATCACCCAGCTAGAACTCACTTTAGGCTTAGGGTTCATTCTGCTTTAATACTGATGTCTTCCTTAAGCAAGTCAATTTACTTCAGTTTACTTATCTCCAGAAAAGGTTTAACATTGTTTAATCCACCTGGTTTTGGTAGAGGAGAAATGAACTGAATGTATCTGAACCCACTTAAAAATATGATTAGAAAATGTATATAATAGGACACATTGTAAGAAATGTGCTCTGAATTGCAAGCACTTTAAAATAATCCTCAGAATGTTTAGGTCCTTCAAAAGTCTGCATCTTTCTGTGACCTCAAGCAACTCAGGCAATGGTACAAAGACTAGAGTGACTCAGGGAGACTATTCTGTATTTCTAGGTGATCAAGTTTTTCAATGAATTTTTTCCAGGTCTACAAGTCTTGAATTCACAGAACATAATGGACCTGTCCTATCAGATTCATGCCAATGAGTAAGAGAAGAGGATTAGTCACACACACACATTAGTGGAGTGAGCCCTACAGTTTATGATAGGGGTATTTGAATTATGTAAGGTCACTGGTGTACTTAAGTACTAGAATATAGGCTGCTTGCATCACTCCTGTTCCAGCCCTATGCTAATTTGTCTGAAAAATCAATATTACAATATGAACAGAGACATCAAAATGCAGCAAAAACTCTAACAAAGTTCTTTACAATGAAAATTGAATGAAAATGCTTAGAAATGACAAATTACAAATAAGAACAATGTACTCGGGGCATTCTTGCCACTCTATTAGAGAGTGTAGCAGGACTTCCCAGAATGGGAATTCAATACTCTTTCGGTTATTGTGTGGGTCTCCACCTACTGAGACAAAGCTCTGTGAACACTTGAACATATTCATATGCCTTAGAGGCATGCCCCAGGTGCACCCCTCCCCACACATCCCCCCATCACCAACACTCTGCACCAGTGATCCTCCCCTGCCACAGTTGTGACCCTTGGGCATATAAGCAGGGCAGACAATCCCAGGAATTCAGCACCCTGTCAATAGGCCTTACTTTGGAATATATGCTCCTCAGTGTAACAGAGTTAGACTCATTTATAATTTCCCTACACAGGACTCTTCTGTCCCTTTTATTTGAACCTATAATTAGCACTACACTTGTTAAATATATGTCCCAGAGACTTAAATCTTCAGTCTGTTCATATGCTGGTTGAGCCCTGAGTTTCAGCAGAGTTCCAACACCTACTCTCCAGTTCACTGGACTCTAACAGGGCAACTAACAGAGATGAGGATGGATAACACCCATCCCAAGAAGCAGAGAGTGTCTGCAACTGCAAGCAAGACAGTTCCATCCATCTGTCTCATGGGATCTAAGCCCTCTCTCAGTCAGAAACTGAGTAGGCATCACCATCCCAAATCCTCAAGATTGAGGAATGAACAAAATTAAGGGAGGAATGCAACTATGGACTAAAGTAGGCTTATTATTATTCTAGCAATAGAAATAATCGTATCATTTATATAAAGGCAATGGCCACCAGAGATTCTGAGGGGAGGGAGAGGGAAAAATAAGTATAACATGGGGGCATTTTTTGGATATTGGAATTGTCCTGTATTGCATTGCAATGATGGACACAGGACATTATACATTTTGTCAAAACCTATAAAATTGTGGAGGTGCAAAGTGTAAACTACAATGTAAGCTATAGTCCATGGTTAGTAACAATGCTTCAATATGTGTACATCAATTGTAACAAATGTACCACACTAAGGAAAGATGTTGTTAATGGGGGAAAGTGTGTGGGGGGGAGGGGAGGGGTATATGGGAATTCCCAATATTTTTGATATAATATTTACGTAATCTAAAGCTTCTTTAAAAATAAAAAAAAAATTTTTAAAAACCAATGTGCTTCATGTTGGTGTTAGAAAAATGTTATGACTTCTCATATTTAATGATTTTTTAAAAATGTCAGTAGCAAGATTGATTGCCTCATGACACAAACACTTTCCTGATAAAGTTGCCCACATAGCATTGTTCTGAAAATGTTAAGATCAGATGATCAAGAAGAAATGTCTTATATAAATATGATCTTTGTTAAATTCTGTAGGCTTCAGATTCCAAGATGCATGTCAAAGCTGACAGCCATTCTTAATATAGATACATATATATATTTGCTATCATAGGGGAACCTTATATGAGGCATTAATACTTATAATCACAAAAGTGTTACAACCTCAAGTGTCCCTATGTGGCTAGGTTTGTGCAGCCCCAGATAAAAGGAAAAAACACATGGTACTAGCAAAATATACATGGCAGAAACACCTCCTTATACATAAAGATCAAAAGGTAAAGACTTAAACTACACAAATGGAAAACAACTTTGAGACTGGTATCACTAACTGGATGAGAACAAACAAACCTGTGTTAAGGCTTAGATGTGTAAAAAACAATTGTGTCCTACCTGGGAAATTTGGAGAGGAAAAAGAATTGACTTTTTCTCCCTTTAAAAATAACTATCCACAAATATGTTATCATACACTATAATTTATAACCTGCATTCAGAAAATGTATATAAACCATTTTTCACATTATTTTACTTGAGTTGATGGTTGGTTTTACCTTTCTTCTGTTGGGCAACCCTTATTCTTTTTATCTTTCTTGACACTTGGATTGGAGCCTTGTCTGTTGAAGTGGACATCACATTTTTGGCCTAATTGTATTAGTCAGCTAAGAGGGGTGCTGATGCAAAGTACCAGAAATCTGTTGGCTTTTATAAATGGTATTTATTTGCGGTAAAAGCTTACAGTTACAAGACCCTAAAAAGTCCAACTCAAGGTACCATAATAGGTACTTTCTCACCAAAGTCTGTTGCCATGTGTTGAAGCACGATGGTTGCCAATCTCCGCTAGGTTTCAGCCTTCCTCTTTCTCCTAAGGCTCCATGGGCCCAGCTTCTTCCAATCTCAGATGTTAGCTGGAAGGCTCATTTCTTTCCAGGCCTTCTTAGCTGCTCAGGGCTCTGGTCTCTTCGGCTGCAAACTATCAGGCGAATGGCTCAGCTCTCCCGGGGCTTTAGGTGTCTGAGCCTCTCCCTTCTGTCACATGGCAGGACTGAAATGACCAAGTTCTCTTCTCTTCCGTGTCTTCTTCTAAGTCTATGGAGCTCTCTTTCTTTTCTCATGTATCTTCTTCTGTGTGTCTTCTTGAGTATTTGTTTATATAACCCACCAAGGGGGCAGGGATTTAACTGAGTTACAGCCTACCGAGTGGTCAATTTAATCAAAGATATCTAACTGAATCTAATACAATCAAAGGGGATCACACCTAGAGGAACAGACCAGTTTACAAACATAATCTCTTTTTTGGAATTCATAAATAATCTCAAACTGCCACACTAATCAATATCCCTCTCCATTTCTTTTTGAAGCAGCATCCTTATTTTCCTTTGGGATACTGAGTCTCTCCCTGTGCATATACTTTTTGAGAAGTTGTCAATCAGGGAGTCTTTCCTCCCCTAGTGGGTGAGTGATGGAAGCTCAGACAGTCTTTCCAGAAGTTATCAATTTGAATCAGAAAGGCATAAGGGTAGATAAATGATGCTTATTCATCCCCTCTGCAGATCCCTGCAGGAACTGGTTACCCATTTATTTCTATTACTCTAGTCCTCAAAACAGGTTTCAGTTCTGTCAAAGTTCTAGTTCTTCTGCATATCCTCTAATTCTTTGAGCTTCCTCTTATCCTTCCAGTAAATTATTTCTTACTACTGAATTTACCCATACTGTTTTTCTGTTGCTTCAAATGTATTATTCTGGTTCAACTGAGGATTTTAGCACTGCTCTTACCATCCAGGCTTATCCATCTACAATGAGAGTTTGGGAAATTATTCCACTATCCAGAAAGTAAATCTGCAATTAATATTGCTATGTCAGAATTGCCTTCTACTGTTATCTGCATCCTCAGCACATATCCAGCAGTAAAGGAATTATAAACATATCCAGCAGTAAAGGAGAAGCCTGAAGAGGAATGAGGCATTCTCTTAAATTTTATTCTTCGAGGCATGTTTTTATCCTTTCATTGTTTTGGAAAATAAAAGCCCTTTTCTACATGGAAGAGAGACATTTCTTGTGTGTGTGTGTGTGGACTGTTTCTAGATTCACCAGTTGTTCAATCACAGCATAAAAATTAATCATTAAATTGGAAAATGTTTCATTTAATGGATTCACTCATAATCTTTGAAGTACTTTTGTGCACAGACATTTTTTGGCCCCATTCTCATAATTGTGAGTAGTTTCCTGGAGGGTCTTACCAATCTGATTTACCTCTTAAACTATATCAGTGTTCTTTTGTTAATTCAATATGCTCATTATTCAATGCAAAGTTTTGATATTGTTGCAAATGGCACTTTTAAAAGAGGCTTTCTCAATTAATAATTGAGAAATCTACTTTATTCTTTTTTATTCTGAATAAATATAATTATTGTATAGTTCTAGTTACTTTAATAAAAGAATATGCTCAACATGTAAGAAGAATTTCTATCTACCCTAAATTCTTTGAACTTTTTCAAATTAATTCCATGTAAAGAACAATGGATCACACAATTGACATTGACCTCAGTCTTTGGATTAGTTAGGAGTGTTTTGGGTGAAAGTACAAAGCATGTTATAAAAAATTACTGAAATTGACTGCTTCATATAATTTCAAAGTCGTAAGTATGATTGGCTTGGCTCAAGATTTGAATTAGGCAAGCAGGATCCAATTTTTGACTCTTTTTTTCTTGCTTGGTTTTCATTCCATCATGGTCACAAGTTATATCAGTCTGCCAAAGGGGTGCTGATGCAAAGTACCAGAAATCTGTTGGCTTTTATAAAGGGTATTTATTTGGAGTAAAAGCATACAGGTCCAAGGCCAAGTCCAACTCAAGGTACACAGAGGTACTTTCTCTCCAAAGTCAGCTGCCATGTATTGAATCAAAATGAGGGGTGATCTCTGCCAGGTTTCAGCCTTCCCCTCTGGGCTTCCTCTTCCTCTTGAGGCTCCATGGGCCCAGCTTCTTCCTGATTTCAGCTGCAGGCTGGCAGAGGGCATGTCTCTCAGGGCTTCCTATAGCAGTCTCTGCTCTCTTCCCAAGGTCAGCTGCAAGTTATCAGGCAAATGGTCCATCTCTCCCTGGGGCTTTAGCTGTTTGAGTCTTCTCATTCCTGTCACATGGCAGGAAACAAAATGACAAAATTCTCTCCTCTGTGTGTCTTCTTGAGTGAGTGTCTATTTATATCACACCCAGCAAAGGAGTGGGGACTCAACCTGAGTCATGCTTTACTGACATAGTAGAATCAGAAAGCTCTAATCTTAACAGGTAATCTAATCAAAGACATCTCAGCCGAATTTATTGCAATCAAAGGATATCACACCCAGAGGAACAGATTAGTTTACAAACACAATCTTTCTCTTCTTGGGATTCATAAAAATATCTCAAACTGCCACACCAGTGGTTGCCAGGAGTTCCCAGGTTGAAATCCAGGGACAAAATGTCTATCCATCCAAAGTTTCTATTCTGTTTCACTGAGCCTGATTAGGCCATGTGCATATCTCTGCACTACTCACTGCAGCCAAGGGCAAACATGCTTCCTCCACTACAGGGTTGGAGTTGACTCTACTGAAAGCACAAGGGCCGAAATGGAAAGACAGTTTCCTAGTGAGAAATCAGAAAACTAAGGTCATTATAACCACCTTCTATGTGTCTTCCGCTTTAAATATTTGGGCAAGTTTTCTATATACACAAATATTTTGTATATTATGTATTTTTATTTTTGGTTCAATTGAAAATCATGGCTAATTTCATATCTGGAGAAATGCAGCACAACAAAGGATGCTTATGCAGACTGAGGTATAGGGGAGCCAGATGAAGCCTTGGGACCATAATCCCTTGAGAAGTTGCACCAGACTTTAGGTGGGTTTTGTATTTCTATTGGCCATGAAATGCTCTGGTTGTTGAAAAGAGAGGGGAGTCTGCAGCTGGATTTGGGTTTTATTTGCATTCTCAGTCATAAGCAAGATTGACGATATAATGAGAAATGGGACTTGGTAGGCTAGAACACTTTTTTTTTGGAGATACTGGGGATTGAACCTAAGACCTTGTACAGTGGAAGCAGGAGCTCAACTACCCCTAGAACACTTTTCAAACAAGTGAGACTAAGCATGAGAAACTCAGTATATAGATATACTCCCTTTTCTTCTGTTGAATTTTAAAATCATAAAAATGTGGGTAAAATATAATAGGGAATTATAAAACATAACCATCAACATCTGACTCTTATTACAGCAATATAGCTGTACAACAAAGGTGGGTTTTGTCAAATAGAAACTCTATCAAATATAATTACTTATTGAAGTACTACAAGATCATTATTTAAAGCTGACTCCATCAATAGGATGTAGTCATACTGGAAATCCAGCTTTAATATATGTGTCAATATCCAGGTTACTTTCTTAAATTTAGTTATCAAATATGACAAAACTTAAGACTACCTTAAAAAAGAGTGCTTGTCTTAGGTCTTGTACAACTATACAACATAAATCATGGCTTATATTTAATATATGATCCTTATACTGTCCACTGAAAGATCCCTTATACCTATTCCTATTGGCAGATGTTCCCATTTAGTTTTAAAAATCAATAGATGATTTGTGCTACCCTAAAGAGATGCAAATAAATACCAGCTCTTTAGGAGATTGATATTGTTATTTTATATTATAAGATTATAGAATGCAGGGCCCATTTCTATCTCTAACCTTTAACCAATGCCTTGACTATCACAGCAGTGCAATAAATAATTTTAAATTGAAAGGAATATAAAAGTGAGCAGTCAGCAATCCATTACTGGAATTTGAGACTTAATAATTGAATCACCCCATTTCTTTTTTTTTTTGGTACCTGCTACTTCTTATATGTCCATAAAAAATCAATAAATGATTTGTGATGCTGATAATGGATGCTAAACTAATAAAAAATATTTTTACCTTATCAGAAAAATCAGGGCCTGGCACAAAATTCTCTCTTCATAAATGTTTATTGAATGATTTAATTTCAAAGTAACCTTGAATCTGGCACAATTATTACTGGTTTGTCAAATTCCTAGCTACAAACAAATCAGGCATAAAATATAAATAAATGATTTGGTTCTATATCTATGGCAAAATTCATACAATGCCAAAGTGAGCAAAAACCAAGTCTCCTTGCACAGCCATAAATTGGAGGGACAGATGAACCAGAATTATAATTTAATTTAAAGAATGTCTTTTTCACTAAGATGTGAGACTCATTTACTAGGTTTTAGGATCCAGAGCAGATAAGCTCTATGTTAAGAAAATCTTTTATCCCATACAAAACCCCAAGCCCATGGGCCCAATCCAATGAATTTAGGGGGAGACGAAATTATCAAATATTTTTTCTCAAAGTTTCTTTATAAAATGGTCTCCCATAATATCTGAAAGATTTTCACTTCACAAAAAGCATATTTGGGTCTCATTTTTCTTATATTTGGTTACAAATAAGTTGCAGCCAGACCAGTAGTCCCCAAGCCTGATGAAATAGGCAAAGCACTGGGAACACATTGTAAAATATGGGCTCTGTGACTTTTTCCCCAGAGATTTGAAACTTATCAGTCTGGATGGGTCCCAGAGGTTTCTCATTGTGGACCACTGCTGTAGGAGTGGACCACTGATATATGGGTTCAGCTATGAACCAAGAGGAACTGCCTGTGATTAGAGTCAAAGATTGGATTTATACCTAGATAACTTACGCAGCAGTTGTTTGCCATTATTTTCCTAAACAAAAGCTTTGCTTCTGATCTGTTTTTGTTTGGATTGTGTTAACTCTCTGATCAGGTAGAGATTCATGTTCCCTCATCTCAATTCTTAATAAAGTGTTTTATAGCCATACATACAATGTTGACTTTGCAGCAGAGCCTGCAACCCAGTAAAGTCCCTCTACTTAATGTACATAGGAAATTCAGAGTGTATTACTGAGAAGAAAAACTCATTTAGAATTATTTATGGCAAAGGTCATCTCAAAGTAAAATAACAATTACATGTTATTTACGTTTGTACAAACAGCGCATGATTCTTTTTCTATACCAAAGTTCATGAATTATTAGCAAGTTGGGAATTGGATCTTTGTTAAGATATCACAGATGATCCAAATAATCTTGTTTCAAATGCCAAACACCATTATAAGCAGATGTACTGGAGCTATTTTCTAGTGTTTGGTTCATTTTTATAATAGAAAAGGGGGCCACCCATGATGACCATTGTAATCCTGTTTTATCTCAGTGAATTTCTATTCAACCACATCAAATTCCCAAGCCCAGAAAAATACTCAACACTTATTCCAGTTAGGACATCAACGCTTAGTTCATTTATAAATACATGCATACAGGCAAATCCAAACTTTTACCTTTCATAGTCACGTCAACTTGTGATTAAAATGAAGTGAATAGTTTCATATGCACAATATAGTAAATTCTTCATCACTACTTTTCCCCAAGCATCAGTAGATTATTTCATTCATTTTTTTTTTGCCTTACTTTTCACATTGTGAATTTTAAGCCTCAGGTCTCATTTGGGGGAAAAATATCTAATTCAGAGCTTGGTTCAGTCACTTCTTCAAGCCCTGATCGTGGAAAAGACTCTTAAATTAACCAACTCCCAGGCTCATTTTCTCATGTGAAATAATGAAACATTTGGACAAAACATTTATGGTCTTTCAAGTTCTAAATATTTTAAATTCCATGATTTTGCAGATTTATGGAAGTTTTATGATTGACAGATTTACAACAGAAAGATTTAAATGAAATAATATTCTTATTAAATTCAGTTAAATAACAAAATATAAAAAGAAACCTCTTTCATCCTTAGCATTATTACTTTTCTCATCTTGCTTTTCTTTCTTTTGTGCTTTATTCTCTCTCTTTAGTTTTATTCATGTATTTTATCTTCTTTAAAGAAATATGGCCTATTTGTAATATGTCTGCACTGAGTTATAACTAACGTTATAAGTATTTGTTACTGCTACTACTCAACATTGCTTCCCATAGGCATGCCATTATTTTAATGTTTTAAATGCTAATACAATTTTAGCAGAAATAAATAAATGAAATTGCTTCATTTTGTTTTCATTTATATACAGGCGTCATACCATAGGGACTGAATCAGGGACTAAAGATAATTTATTAAAATCAACATGGAATACATTCCTTCATAAACCATATTATTTTTCTTTCACTTTTGTCCCCTTTTTAGGTCTTTTCCACGGTTGCTATAACCTCAAGCTAAGAAATGACAAACGAGCTACCAGATTCTGAGTTAGGCCTGGTATAGGGTCTTGAATCTAGGAAGTATTTAAATACAAAGTTTTAAATTAATGAATGACGACAGTTTGAATGATAACTTTAGAATCACATGTTTTCAGAAAAAGTGGAAGAAAAATACAGGCTTCAGTATGAAAGGCTGTTTCAGAGAATTGTCATTCAGCTTGGAAATATCTATAGTTAAGGAAGAGGCTATCTTCATTTGCTGGAAGTGGTTTGGAAAAGTTTGTGTCATATAGTACTGTCCAACACCATCATCATATTTTATAACAAAGAAAGAGACCAAAGTGGAATGATACATCTGTTTTACTTGAGTTATTAAATGATAGAAATTATGTTTAGAGAAATATCAGGAATGAAATATCACCAGCTGGTTCAATGAAATGCTTTTTAGGTTGATCCTTCCTGTTAATATTCTCTTTCTCTCAAACACTTTTCATGACTCTTTGCATTTTTATTAAGAATTTAAATTATAATTCTCAGAATATAGTATGCTAATGCATCATGGGCAACTGTTCCTTGGAACCAATATAGACCAGACAAAAGAGGGTATCAGAAAAAAAAAAAAGTTTCTATCCCCGTCAAAAAGGAGCTATAGGATTTTCAATAATCTACTAACTCAGATCAGCTACTTAACTCATCTCAGAGCTAGCATTTTAAGGTTTTTTTCTTTTTTCTTTTTTTTAAATCTAATATTGGTATAAACATTTTGGCTTCTAGAATTTTTGAAATGAAGCAAAATATGTCTTCCAAATGATAACATAGACTATCTATTCATTGACTTCCCTTCTCATCCACTATCTCCTACAATGTGAGTGTCATCTTTCACATGAGGAGAATATCCACGGATATTCACCCAGCTAATGAAATAGAGCAATTTGCATTCTTAGTGTGTTGCATGGACAGTCACTTCTTGAGTACCTTCTTCTGGGAACACGGTGATCATTTGTATGCAGTTTCTTGCCCAGTAAGAATGGGTCATTCTACGTTTGGAAGAAGCTAATTGGTGCTTCTCTATTCATCTCAGGATGGCAGCTATTTAAACTTGGAAGTGGATTTTACCTCATAAAGCCCCAGACCCTCACTGGGTACATCTACGTGATCCGGTCATGTGGTGGGTTTCTCACTGCAGTGTTTGACTTTGCTCTTGTAAAAAGTTCTCTGGGGGATAGCAGTCTGCCAAAGCTATGACCAAATGGTAATGTTCTGGAACTCTGCACAGAGTTGTCAGCCAATGTAAAATGGCACATTTACCGACTCTTTGAGCCAAGCACTAAAGTCATATTTTAGGTCTTAAACTGACTGCCATTTTGTTATTAGATTCCATAAAATAATCTTTCCTCTATTCAGAGAGAACCAATATACTTTAGAAACAAACTGGAAATTGCCTCTCGTTTTCTTGTATAATTATTATAGTGCAGAAAATACTGGTAAAAAGCCATGAAGCCAACTCCAATTATGAGACTTTTGTGTTTTTTACCTGTGTTCCAAATCATGGATTCATCTTCGCAGTATTTAGATGGATGAGAAGGACCCTCATTAAATTTCCCGCTGTCTCCTGCAGTATCTGAATCCTGGATGGCAGGCCAGGCACCAGAACAGTGTATCTGCAGCTGATGGGATGAACAGGGCCACCTCTTAAACAATATTTTAATTGCAGAGACTGCCAGAATATAGAGAGAGAGCCTCACACAAGTTGAGGGCAAAGAGGAATCATAAGGCAGCTAAGGGGCAGTTTGGTGGGCTTTATCAGAATTTCTGATGTTTCGTAAGGAATAATGAATTTGGTAGGTTATAAGTGAGGGAAAAAATCAGTGATTTTAATTGTTGAATATTTAAATTTCGGTTTGTGAGAACACTTGGTTGTAGGTGGGGAAGGTACTTTTCTTTACCTTTAGAGCAGTTTCATAACCTCATCACTATTGACATTGTAGACCAGTTAGCTAACTACTGTGGGGGCTGTTCTGTGCAATGTAGGATGCTTAGCAGCATCCTGGGCCTCTGATCACTACATGCCAGTAGCACCTACCAGTGTAACAATCAAAATGTTTCCAGACATTTCAAGGTTCCCTTGGGAAGGCGGTAAAAATTGTCCTAGTTTGAAAACCACTGCTTCAAAAAAAAACAAAACAGTATCATTTGTTTCAATTACTATATTATCTACTTTTCTATGATGTCCGATATGTTTTAAGATACCAGAAGAGCAAAGAGAAATGACTGTAAGTTAAGAGATCATCAGCACCAATTCAATGTAAAGAGCAATCCATTTGGATACTCCTTTCATTGTTCATAATACTTAAAGAAATCATAGTTGCCTATATCCATTTGCAACGAAATAAGGCAACATGCATGGAAATCCATTTTAGAAAATTCATGTACAAGTCATGGGGTAAAGGTGTAAGAATCTTCGGGATGCATCATTTCAAAGAGAACACTACTCCCTAAAATTCTATGAGTAGGATTCTCTCATTAGCTATGAGAAACCATTAACCACACAAATTCAATGTGTTTTGAAAAACCATTCGTCATTAAAAATCATTAGCATCCACATAAAATTGTTAGAAATGCAAAATTATTTTTTAAAAAATCATTAGTTACAGGGCATTGCACTATGAAAGCATGGACCTATTATTCAATCCTGGATTGAAAGGATTATTCAATCCTTTCCTGCAAAAAAAAATGTGTCAGATATGCAAAATCATTTATGTTGATAAATATATATTTTTAACTAGGTGTATTGTCTCATGGTCCGGTTGATGTTAGCTCTTCCATTTCAACAATGAGTTTTATGGTGAGTTCATTTTTAGTTATGAAAAATCCTAAAATGAATGAGAAAACACATCACTTTTCATCCAGCTGAAATATTTTAAAAAGTGGTTTCATTCCATGTAATCTGTGGCTTGCAGGCTGACTAAAGGCAGCTGCTCTCCTCTGTTTACCAGTATTTTGTCACTGCCTGGATTTTATTCACTAAAGATTTTGGATTCCTTCCCACCGTTTAAAAATTTTTTTTTTTTAAATTTAAAACAAGTGTCACAACCCAGAAGAGAGAACTTCCAAAAGTATCTGCTAATGGCTTTCACCCTTGTTATGGAAGACACCTTGTTATAGAGGATGGCTAGCATACCTATTGTTGGCCTCAGAAAGGAAGTATAAAGTGCCATTTCTTCCCTTCTTCCCATTTCTCTAAGTTCCTAAGGCTTTGGAATGATTTGAGGTAAATGTTGAAAAGTTGGATGGGATAGTATATGCTTTCTTTTAATCATCTCTGGATATAGGAAAGGAGAGATTTATTTTACCCATTTTTAGGAATTGATCACCAAGTTCTATGATGAGGTTATTATTTCACTTATTCCTCTGATGTTTATTGATCATCAACATTCCCAAACATGGATTTTTAATAGAAAATGAAAGAAAACCCAACCCAAGCTGGTTTTGGAAAAAAGGGAATTTATTGCTGCATGTAGAAGAAAAGGCAGGGGCAGGGTGTTGGAGCAGTGTCTGGAGGATATAGAGATGATTTGGGGCATTTCTAGTTCTTGGAAAAGAGGGCCAAAGTGATTTCTCCAGGATCCAACCTCTTTAACCCATTTGTTCTATTTTATTTCATGTTGGCTTCATTCTCAGACTCCTTGTGCTGGCTAAATAGCTCCCAGAAGCTGCAGGCTTCACATATCTGTTATAGATTAAATTGTGTTCTCCAAAGAGACATGTTGAAGCCCTAACCTCCAGGTAAATGAATGTAAAGTTATTTGTTTATAGGGTATTTGAAGATGTTATTAGTTAATAGGAGGCCAAATTGGATTAGGATAGGCTCTAATACAATATGACTGGTTCTTTATAAATAGAGGAAATTTGGACATAGAAAGAGAGAGAGAGAACAAACCATGTAACAGAGGCAGATATTGAACTCTTCCACAAACCAAAGAATGCCATGGATTGCCAGCAAGCTGCTACCAGAACCCTACAGACTTTGGAGGGAGCATGGCTCTGCTGACACCTTGATTTTGTGTTCTAACTTCCAGAACTATGGCACAACACATTTCTGTTTTTTAAAGCCAATTGATTTGCAAACTAAGATAGATGTCCAAACCAGGTAGAAATGAAGAAGTGACAGTCAGGCAGCAGACCTGCAAGACTCTATTCCATCGGCTCTGATTGATCACATGCTCATGCCTAAATCAGTCACTGCATTTGAGTGGAAGGCAGCGCTCTGATTGTCCAGGATTGAGTTAGGGGCACACCCTTGGATTCCTGAGTGGGCTTAATTTTATGTGAAACATAGGGATTGAATGAGGGGAGGAGTGTTCCTTCAAATGGATGCTGGTGGGCATGAATAATAGATGTCTATTACCAAAAAAAAAATGTATGTTGAATGAACAAATAAATTCACAAAGTAAAATGTTTCAGGGCAAACAGAGGTATTCCTACCCTTTGGTTGCTAACCTGGAGAAAAGTAAGGTGCACACATAATTAAAATACAAGTCAGTAAGAGCTATAAGGCATAAACACCTTATTATAAGTATTCAAAATATTATTTGGCAGGAGGGAAGATTTTTTAAAGGAGCTAGTTTTTGGAATGGATCCAGAATAGGGTATGAACTTGCAAAAAAGGAGGAAATAGCATGAACGAAAGGACAGTGTTCATGCTAGTTCAGCAAACTAGAACTTGTGGGCCAAATCCCTCCTACTGCCTGTTTTTGTACATAAAATGTTGGAACACAACATACCCATTTGTTTACATTTGTCTATTGCTGCCTTGCAGAGTTGAGTAATTGTGACAGAGAACATCTGAATCTGACCTATAAAGCCTAAAATATTTATTCTCTGGCCCTTTACAGAAAATGTTTGCTGACCCCTGAAGTATAGGATAAATTACAGAGATGGTATATGATAAGCCTGGAAAATTAGTAGGCACGTAATAGTAGAGCTTTTGACTAGCAAGTGGAAAGGTCTGCATTTGATGTTGAAGACAATTGAGAAGCATTGTAAGAGGTTGAGAAGCATATGATGTGATTAGAACTGAGTCTTACTAATACTACTATGTCAGGAATATAGAGAATGCATTGGAAGGAGGGAGTATTTTATGACAAATTTCAAAATGTGTAATAATCACCTAATAAGCTAGAAGCTGGATAAGAAGTCCAGTCCCACCACAGAGATTCTACTTCAGAGGGTCAGGACTCTGCATGTTTAACTTGTCCCTAGGTAATTCTTATGCCGCTAGTCTTAAGTCCAGACTTCTAGAAAGGCTGAACCAAATTACTCGGTAGGGGAAATCCAGTTTTAGATTAATACAATAGTTCAAGTGAAAGATGATAACATCTCACTAAGGTAGTGAGAAGGCTTGCTCCTAACATTGGCAGAGTCAGGGCTGCTGTGGAAATGGAGGTACCCATCCCATAGCAAATTGCCTTCTTTCCCAACCCCTGACCCCATCCCTGCTATGAATGGTCTCTTCAGCATGTGGATGTCCGAGTCCATGAGCAACATACCTCTCTCTCAGTAGCCAAATCAAGGCACGCAGCTTGTCCTTGGAAGGACAACCAAGAGAAGCAGGCTTGGGGACATTTGGATAGAGTTAACAAGGGGTTCTTGGTACTTGCAGTATGGTCTAGAAGGTGGTGAGTGAGCACAAGATGGGCAATTCCCCTTGGTCTTTGGAACTTTCCACCTCATAGCAAAGGGTGTTTCTAAAGGATAGCCATAAAAGTATCCTCTACAATGTAGGCCTCAACACTGTGCCTACACTGTATCTGTGTCTAAGTGTGGGAATGATAAAGGGAATGGGATAGAGATGTGTTTTAAAGGAATTGATACGGTAAAATTTGAAAGGACTTGGAAACCATTTTGGTATAGGAGATCATGGAAAGAGGAATGAGTCAAGGTTAAGTCAAACCTAGATGAATGGGAAATGTGGTGCTATCTTAAAAAAAAAATAAGAAGAAAGTCAGGAGAAGGAGCATGCATGGGATAAACAATTTTTTTGCTTTGGAAATACTATGACTGAGGAGTAAGATCGATATATAAGTGGAGATGACCTGCAACCATTGATGTATGGGGAGAGAGATTAGGACTGGAATGTACAATTTAGTGTTACTAGAATAATCTAAATTTATTCTAAATTATACTAGCCCTTTATTATCTAAATTACTTTAAAAAGAAGAATTATCGGTCTTCAATTGCTTCATAACACTGAGATAGAATTCATAAAAAACGGCAGCATGAGTGCTTGGATATATATGAATGTTTGAATATTTTCTCTTACATAGCAGTTTTACAAATAATGCATTGGTGCCCATGAATCCTCTAAAGGTAAACAATAAGGATTTATTTTAAAAATAAACAATGTGATAGTTTGATGCTGGATAGACCCCAGAAAATCATGTCCTTGGAGCTAATCCATCCTGTGGTTGCGAACTTATTGTAGGTGGAAACTTTAGATTAGATTATTGCAACAAAGCATGGCCCAGGGTGGGTGCAAATACTTTTACAGGAGTCCTTTATAAACAGGATGAATAAGGAATGAGAAAGACACAGGAACAGAAAGAAACTTGCAGAAGCTGAAAGAGGACACATGGAAATCAGGATATTGAAAGCATTGAGATCTGGAGGAGAAGGGAGATGCCACCATGTGCCTTTCCATTTGACAGAAGAGTACAGGATTGCCAGCAGCCAGTCTTCAGGGAGAGAATGTAGCCTGATGCCTTGATATGGACATTTTCTCAGCCTCAAACTGTAAGCTATTAAGCTAATAAATCCCCATTTTAAAAACCAACCAATTTCTGGTATGTTGCTTTAGACAGCTTTTATCATACTAAAACAGATTTTAGTGCCAGGAAAATGAGGTGCTGCTATGCAAATACCAAAAATATTTCAATGGTTTTAAAAATAGGTAAGGGATAGATTTGGGAAGAATTGTGAGATGCTTGATAGAAAAGGCCTACATTGATTTGAAGAGACTGCTGGTAGAAATATGAGCGCTAAAGGTACTTCCAATGAGGCCTTAGACAGAAATGATGAGTATACCATTGCAAACTGGAAGAAAGGTGACCCTGGTTTTATAGAGGCAGAGAATTTAGCAAAATTGAGTCCTGGTGTCAGATGGAAGGCAGAATTTGAAAGTAAAAACTTGGATATATAGCTAAGGAGATTTCCAAACTAAATGTGGAAATTGCAACCTGGTTTCTCCTTGCAGCTTATAGTAAAATGAGAGAGTAAAGGGATAAGCTAGGATACAAACTCCTGGGCACAAAGAAACCAGTAATTTATGGTTTGAAAATCCTGAGCTTCCAGAAAACAAGTCTCCAGAGAATAGTGCCCTATATGAAGACTTAACTGACCGTGGAACTAGTTCAGCCATTTCATTGCAGGTCAGGACTGGTAATGCAGTTATCCAGGAAGGATCTGTAGAAAGTCTTACTGTCTGATGGTTGGGAACCCCATGTGCTGCATGTGAAACCAACAAGTTTTTTGCGAGATGTGTGAACAGAACCACTGCCAGCCTGGACTAAAAGGGACAGAAAAGCGATAGATTGAAGGAAAAATGACTGTAAAGGTAGACCCACGGAAGCTGAGGTCTGGACTAAAAACATCTCAGGACAGAAGAGCAAGTGCACCCATGTGTGTGGAAAGGGTGAGGGTGCCCCGGCATTTGTAGATGGCGAGACTTTGGCCCCTTTGCTCAGGAAGAGTTCTGCTGCCCCAGGCTTCAGAGAGTGTGGAGCACATTCCCTGGGGATTGGAGAGAGTCTGGCCACCACTCCACTGTTCTGAGGGGACTAAGCCTATGCCCCAGAGATTGAGGAGAGTCTGACCTCAATGCTTGATTAGTGTGGGGCCTGACTCCAGCTGCTGCCCAGATGCTTGATGATGGTGGAGGACAGAACAGGACCTCTGGGAAAGGTGGGGCTGCCACTTGATCAGGCCCCAAGGACAAGAAATCATGGTTTCATAGTTGATTCTCAGACTTTGAAATCTAATGGAGTATGCCCTACATGTTTTCAGGACGTTTGGGACCTGTTACCCTTGATTTCCTTCCAGTTTCTCCCTATAGCAATGGAAACATTATCCTATAACTGACCCTCCTTTGTAACTTGTTTTCTAAGTTTCACAAGTCCACAGGCAAAGGAAAATTTTGTCCCAAAACAGACTGTATACATGTACTGGTTTTGATGAGACTTTGTACTCAGTATTTTTACTAAAGGGATTTAAAGCTTTTGAGGATATTGTGATTGAATGGATGTCTTTTGCATATGGAAAGAGCATGTATTTTTGGTGTCTGGAGGGTGGAGTGTGGTAGTTTGATGCTGGATGCACCCGGGAAAATCATGTCCTTATAGCTAATCCATTCCAGTGCCTGTGATCCTACTGTACTTGAGACCTTTGGTTAGATTACTTCTGGTATATTGCTTTTGGCAGCTTTTAGCAGACTAAAATAAAAAATGAGGACTCTTTTTTTTTTTTTTTTTTTAATTACGATCTCAAATATTTAACATTATATGATGTGTTTCAACCCACTGCAATTATCTTTACTGATACTCAATTTATCCCAAATGTCACCAAGGAAGGTTTTTAAGTTTACTCCCAAGTCACTTGACACAACCCTAGTATTCTTTGATACTTTCCTTGCTATCAAAACCTTCTTCTGCACAAACTTTGCACACTTTCTTCTGCCATTTCTTCTAGGAGCCTTGGGTTCTTTTAATGAGATATGCTCTTTAAGGACTATAATAAGAATACAAAAAGTGTTTATTGCTACTGGACTGCTCCTTGCTATTAGGCCCTTTTTAGTGGAGAGAACTAGGAAAAGAATATTTTTAAAAGGAAAAAAAATGTCATAATTTCAGGCAAACACTTCTGATTCAAATTCAGAACTTTTATGATTTCTACTCCCAAGCCAAAAATTGTAGTCCTCAAGGGTACTGACATAACTATTTACTTATTTCATTGGAATGACAGTACTAGCTATACCATCAATAGTATGATTATTTTTCTTCTTGTTTTGCTTTGTTTTTCACTTTTTTTGTTCTTAGGATGTATCTCATTACAGATGCTTAGTCAAATGACTGGTTTCAAAGTGACCTGGAATAGTTTGGTTCTGTGTGGTTTTGAAACTAACTTCATATAGAGTTATGTTCTATATTTCATTTCTCTTTCACATTTTGTTAATTGTTTTTTCCTCATTCATTTTTTATAAATGTAAAATGTTTGCAAAGTTCCAAAGTCAAATCTACAAAAGAAGTTATATTCAGACCAGTCTTGCTTCCATTACTGTCTCATTCAAACCATTTCCTAGCCTTTCCTATTGGGATTCATTTATACAATGTTTTACCTTCTTTTCTTAATTAGTATAAGCAAATGTGTGTGTGTATGTGTGTGTATAGATATATATTCTAGTCCCTTGTAGGATAAATAAGTGATCACCTGCTATATATTCTTTCCTTCATTTTTGGGGGTTTTGTTTGTTTGTTTTTGTTGTTTTTTGCTTATTTTTACTATTAGATACCCTGGTGACCACACCATAGTGTTGCATAGAATCATTTCTCATTTCTTTTTACAATTTCATAGTACTTTTTTATGCAGATGTACCATAGTTTACTTAACTAGCCTTTTATTAACAAACATTTAGTTTGTTTCCACGTTTTGCTTTAACAAAGAATATTACAACGAATACCTTGTTTACGTATTTTTTTCAAATTTTTACCAGTGCTTCTTCATGACAGATTCCCAGAGACGCAAATGCTGCATTGGTTACTATGCAAGAAACTGCCTGCTGAAGTATTGCTTCCTCTTTTCTAAGGTTTTCCTTCTATCAGAGTTAGGGTTATATCTTGATCACCTAGTCCCCAGAGCATAGGACATAATACATTCTCTAAATATATTTGTTGAATAGTGGTTCAGGCTCTGAATTTTGGGTATGTGATTGAGTAAATATTACATATATTTCTCTTTTCTTTTCCTACAGGTATAAATAAAGGAAGTTTCTTTTACTTTCATTGATATCCTATAAATACCAGAGTTTTTTCTTTATGACTTAACCAGGCAATGCAAGCATGAAAGTAAAGGAGATGTTTAAGGCAGGCAGCAATAGGAAGCTTTTACATAAATTTTTTAAGAGTGTGTGAATATACGATAATTTTCTGTAACAGATCCCTATGGGTTAACCTGGAAGTTTAAATACTTTTCTGAAATTCTCTAACTATATTACCATATTACGGTTTATAAAATACTTGGTTTTACTGCTTTCATCATGTTTATATGTTGACAAAAAATATACAGACAGCTGAAGTGTTTATAATTTATGAGCAATTGCAATTTCCTTAAATTTATTGAACTGTTTACCTGGGGTTTTAAAGCTGGCTTTGGATATAAATGATGTATACAATAGACTGGCATTTTATGTTCTGATTCACATGACTGCAATGAGAAGTTGCTCTCTGACTCTGTTTTATTCATCAGGAGCTAGAAGCGTAGTGATAACCCAATTATGGAACACAACACTGCCATTTATAGCTCCCACATGTGGTACATCTGGCCTAGAACCAGAAGGCCATCCAATTGGGCTCCTGCCAATAGAACCATCTGTGACAGGAAATAACAAGGGCAGGATGGGAGGAGGTATCTGAGATAGCCCTTGGTTCTTCCTCTGGTAGAATAGCCCTTGGATTATGCCAGGTTTTCTAAGGTGTAGAATAGATGGTGGATACATGCTCTGGGATCTTTTAATAATTGTTTGTGAAATAGTATATCTGTAAGAGTAATATTCTGAGGATAGGTGACTTTGGATATCTGGAGCTATGTACCGCCTCCCCCACCAATTCATTTTTCCAGGTATGAACCCTTGTAAATAGGACCTTTTGCTAAGTTTACTTCAGTTAAGGCATGACCCAAGATGGGTTGTAATCTTATTACTAAAGGTCTTATAAGGAAGGCCACAGAGAGAGAGAAAAGCCACAGAGGGTGCAGCCAGAATCTGAAAATCAAAAGAGCCTGGAAGAGAGGGAAGAGGGTAGGAGAGGGTGCTGCATGCCTTACCATTGACAGAGGAGACAAGGACCAAGGATCACCAGCAGTCATTCCCAGAACACCCATCTTTAAGTAAAAAGCATAACCTTGACACCTTAATTTGGACTTCTCTTAGCCTCCAAACCATGCCAATAAATTCCTGTTGTTTAAGCCAACCGTTTGCATAGTATTTGCTTTAGCAATGAGGAAACTAAAACAGTGACCTTGATATTTTACAATGTTCCCTCAATCCTTCGAGCTTATTATTTAAAAATAATATAAACTAGTGCATAGACAGACATCTTTCCACTCAGGGGACAAACATGCCTGGCCTGAGCTTCTGTGGAGAGGTGGTCCTATTGAAGTGCAAATAATATGGGATCTGAAAACAGCCAATTCAGGGCTCACGTAAAATATCTGCCATCACCAGATTTTGGCACCTTGGGCAATTTACTTAACCTTTTTGAAGAAAAAGAAAATAATACTAACACCTGTTTCCAATAATATCTAAAGAATTAAATTATATTACACATATGAAGAGCATAGCACTGTTACTTTGCTAATCAATAAAGCTACTTTCAGATTTCTGTTATTCATTCATTATATTTCATTTATTTAGAGTCCTCTTTTCTAGCACAAGATGGGGTCAGTTTCTTATGCAATCATACATATTTTTTCTCATATATCTTTTCAGAGTTTTGGAAATCTACAGATTTATTTGCATGGCACCACAGCTATTGTTTAGCATCTCTCATTGAATATCTTCCTTGAATTTTTTCTGGATGTTTTTTATGTCCTTTTGTACCTCTCTCCATATCTTCATATGCCTGTGTCCCTGATGACCTGGCCAGTGTTAACTAATTAAAAACAATTAAGGAATAGGGGCAAGTGTTCTGCCATTTGCCAGCTTTGTGAACTTGAACTTCACTTCTTTCACATCTACATTAGCTATTCTGTTATTATCTTTAGCTTGTACTCCCATCATTTTCAGCCTGGATTTTCATGAAGATTTTTGCTGATTGGCAAGATGCCAGTCAATCTGCCTTCAAGTCCACTCATCCTTTAACCTAGGTTAATTCACCAATGTATCCATAAACACAACTGTAGGAGAAGGTGACTAGACATTGCAAATTCTCTTATTGTTCAAAACTTGTTCCCACATTGATTCTGTAATTGCTTGGCTTCTATCTCTTGGTCAAGCCATTTTGATTTGGCAGTTATAACTAGTCTTTTCAGTTCCTAATTCTTGGTTTTGCTTTACAGATTCTGGCTTGAATATGACCTGCCAGTTCTTTCCAGAAACTTAACCATTTCCTGGGGTCTTTGTACCAGGTAATATAAAGTAGGAGTTTGAAACCCAGCTTTGCAGCATATTTACTATATGAACTTTACCAAATGATTTGAACTCTGTAGGCCGTAGTTTCTTTTTTTGTTAAAATGGGAATAATAATTCTACCTAACTTGCAGGTTTATATTGATGATTAAGGGGCTTAGACTAGTACTTGACATGTGATAAGTACCCAATCAATGTCAGCTGTTCTTCTAATTATTATTTGTCAGTCCCTTTCATTACTTGGTGCCTTTGATCATGCTTTTCTCTCTTCTTGGTTGCCATTCTCAATCATTTCACCTGGAAGTTTCTTTCAAGATTCAATGCAAATGCTACCTCCCCTGTGTATTCTGTCTGGATGATTCCAGAAAGAGTTATAGTATAGTGTGTTACATATCTGTGGCACAATATTATAGCTTATTGAACCATAATCTAGCTATTTAAATATAGTCATCAAAAATAGGTTGCAAAGCCCTCAAGTTCAGAGAGTTCAACTTTTAAATATCTAGCATTGAACTCAAACTCTGGAAGTATTTAATTCTCAATAAATATTCAGTGACTGAATGATCAGAGAGTCCTATGTTTCTTGTATTAGAACTGAGGGCTCTTTTGTCAAATCCATGTTTTTGTGTGTTAGGTATAGTGATTCATTTATTCATGAAACATTTACCAAGAGTCTGTTATAGGCAAGGATGTTGTCAATTGCTTCAGTTTCAATTCACAAGAGGCATATGGTTTATTGATAGAAGTGGGGCAGTACACAAGTAAGTCAGGCTCATCATAAAAACTTCCATTAGAAAGGCATGCATAAATGATATCCTAATACAGAGGGGAAAGTGATTCTTGGGGCATCAGTAAATCAAAGCCACTTTCTCCCAGGAAATCACATATAAGTTCAGCCTTGAAGAAAGAGCAAAAGTTGAACCCATGTAAATGGAGAAGAAAGTCATTCCAGGTAGGAGAAACAAAGGCCTAAATGCACAGAATATGTTTGAGAAACAATAAATAGCCAGCATTGGCTTTAGATTAAAGGAGGTAGATGAGGGCAACAGAAGATAATGGATGGAAAATATTAGGCTACTTTATCAAGAGTCGTGAATATTAGAGTCATAGCCTAAGGAGTCAGAGGGTGATGACCCAAACACGGAAGGTGTTTTGGTAGATTCTGTAAATGGGCAAGTGTTTAAGTAAATGTTGAATACTCACATGTTTATCAGGAACTGACTCCCTTGGTGGGTGACAGTAAAAGGATTGTGAACCGTATTTTCTCAGAAATAAGTATTTTGTTATCTTCTTTTTACAGATGAAGAACCTGAGGCAGAGATGGTAAGCAATTGTCCAAGGTTACTCAGCAGATGATGGCTAGATCTGCCAGTGGACACCACATTGCCTACTGCCACCTATTTGCTAAGTAGTGTGAGGATGGGGCATACTGTTTTAAATACTGCTGCTTTAAAATAAGGAAGATTAGATGGAATGAAAAATACATAATTTTTTCCTTTCCATTTTTATACCACTTAGTTGAAAACAACATTTTTTTTCCCTTCTCTAAATAGTATACTTTAGAAGTATCTTGGAAGCTATAGAGATTCGTTAAACTCTGTAAGAGCAATTTTTACGCCAAGTGAAACATGCCTGCCTGCAATTCTTTACAATCCTCCAGCAAGCCATCCTGAACAGGTAAATGAAATCACAGCATAAAGGACCCTACCTACTCCTCCTTCCATGCAACTTTTGTTTTGGAATACAGAAGAGAATTCAGGATGTCTTATCTGTTGTCTGGGTCATTATTTGGCAGCTGACACCAGATTTTAAACACAAAAAAATACAATAATGTATACCTTTACTTTAGCTTTGTTCTTTGATATTGGGCTGCAGGTATGCCTCTCACTCCTTGTCTTCTGATTTTAAGATCATACTTGCTCATGCATACTTTTCTTAAACTCAAAGAAAAGTAAATGCTACATTTGGAACAAGGAAGAGCGAGTTTTGCACCAAGGCAGTATTTGCTTTTTATTTTTATTTTCCTAAGGAAACCATGCCTTCTCTCATTATTCATTACCAAATTAATTTTCTATTTCCAATAGTGCTTGTTGAAGGTGATGAATCTTAGTTCATGAATGAAGTACTCTATAAACAGAGCATAATGATGTCATTCTGCACTGCAGCTTTCCTTTCTTCATTCATTCATTCACTCACTGTTTATTTATTTAGGACCTTTCACTGCACTAACATGAGAAAGTAAAATTGTAGGATATGTGCACATTAATGAGAAGGTGCCTGACTTGGAGTCATTTATAGCCTCCTATAAAGTCATATACACGTGCTTGAACACAAAGAAAACTATGATGGTGTTTCATAAGAAAAATTTTAAAAACTCTATTTTTTTGAGGAGTGTAGGAGAAGAGCAAGGTTTTCTATGTCTCTAGGTGTGCTAAACATTTAGTCAGACTGGGGATGTATCTCTCCATGGGAAGGTTCTTGAGAACTTTCTCTGAGCATTTGACAGATATGCAAGTTCATAATTATAAAAACTTCCCTTCCCTTCATCTCTATCAACGTTGTGCCAGTCTCCCATTCCACACAGCCCAACAAGTTCTGACAAGTGCATTCTGCTGAATAAGGACAAGCCTTAAATCAGATGCAAATTTCTTAATGTTTCCTTTTCACTTACTTACATTTTGCCATTTATATGTAAATATCAGCCTCTTCTCTCATCTCATTGTAACACTTTGTCCCTCCAACTTTGCCCTAACCCAGGCTTTAGATAGTGGAGATCTTGGTGTTCCTAAAATCTAGATCCATATTTAACTGTTTGTCCACTCTGTGACTCAAAAACCAAATGTCTGGATCATAATTTTTCAGGAAATAGCGCTCCATAAAAAAAAATGTGTATCAGAGTCTGGGTGATAATGTAATCATAAACTACGGATGTTAGTCAAAGTGCTTAAAGGTAAATTCCCTGGCTGTATTCCCACATCCATGAACGATGATCATTTTTCAAAATCTCTCCTTAGCAATCTGATGGCTTTGGCAGAGATGCACACTAGTGTACTACTAATAGGCTTGTTTAGCACGTAAAAAGCCCAATCAGTACGTTTCACTAATATATGCATCTGCATTGATTTTGGTGTGTTTCTTCAGAATGCTCATTTCTGATGAAATCTGTCCTGTCTGTAAAGAGGACAGAAGCTGAGGTCTGCATTATTCTTAACAGTACAGGGTGAAATAAATGCTCGTCTAATGCTGTATGGCTCAATACCCCTGTGTCATATCTATGCATGCCATAAAAGCAGTGATAAACATGATATATTTTTATGATTCTGAATGCTCTATGTGTCAATAAAATATTTTTTTTAAACTGGATAAAGCTGCAGTGAACCTGCTTCCCTACCGAAGCACCAAGTCCCAGTGTCCCAGACTTGTTCGAGGCTGGATGGCAGAATCATCAATCGTCTGTGATGAAATTAGGTGCCTAGTACTTGTGGCATATGCAGTGTTTTAGTCCTAATGGTCTAAGAGATTTCTCCCCTGATATACATTGAGAAATGCTTCCCTTGCTTCTCCTTGGGGAAACGGATGACAGCTGTAATGGACCAGATGAGCTAAATGACCTTTCCTTTTTGGAAATGCCCCGGGATTTTACAGGAGGAAAAGAGCTATGTTTGCAAGAGAAACTGCAGGGTAAACTTTTGAAAGGAACTTTAATAGGCTGTTTTTAAAATATAACTTAAATGTGGAGGAACCCCTTTACAGAGGACTTATATTGACCGAGGACAAGATGCCTGTCAAACTTTGAAGTCACGGCATTCTTTACTCTGTAGCAATCAATAAATGAACATTGGTGCCAATAATGTTACTTATACCTGCAGAGTGCTTTATATTTGCTTACGCATTTTATGTTTATCTCTTGTGATAATATTTAGATAATGAGTTATGTCATCTCATTTAACAGTATGCAGAGCTTAAGAAATGTCACACAGTGCACCCATAATATTAACAGGACCTCCCGCTACCTCACATTGTCTCTGCAATATTCAAGTAGTGGTAACAATGAGACACTGTATAATGAAAGCATTATGGATGGAAGACAATTAGTAAGACGAGCAAAATTTACATTTTATTCTACTCAGAGATACCACTATGCTCTTGTCTCTCCACAAATAAAGGTCAACAACAAACATCAAGTCATACTTTTTAAATAACTGGTGAGGAAGAATTTTTTTATCTCTAAAACTTGCAAGTTTCCAAAATAGACTGAATAAGGCCACTTTCTCTCCATTGAATATAAAGCATGCATATTTTATATTACTTTTTGTCAACTTTCTGTATCTGGGTTTTGCTATTGTTGGGGATTTTATTCTGTTTAATTTGTTTGGTTATCATTGGAGATAGGAAAGTAACTGGAAAAGGAACTATTATTCATTTGCTGTTTATCATCATGACTGTACGAGTCTAGGTCCTGGTCCAGGCACTTTCCATTAGTTCAGGGTCTCCAAACAACTTCAGAAGTTGATCTGCTTTCCAATATTTTTATTCCTATTTAAGAGAAAGTAAAAAAATTCCAGCATCTTGGGAGTGCACTCTTTAGCATAGGATTCCACATTGCAAATCTCTCCAGAATCGCTGGTATTTACATACCGATTTGACATGCATTAGAATTTTAAGTGTCAGAGCTCTGAAATGTTAGCCCATTGAGCACATGAACTGGAATCAAATGCATAATGTTAACATTGCTTTCCTGTTCAATTACATAGCATTTTGGTCAAAAGTTAAGTTGACACATATCTGCCAATCCTCTTTTTTATGATAGCCAAATGTCAAGTTGGCTGCAAGTGAACATTGGCATAGGACAGATCAATCAGAAATCAATGTTAATGAGTCCTTCTGGAGGACCAGATTATACACTCAGATAAGAACAAATGAAATTTTGCAGAAAATGAAGTCAGGGCAGATTTTAGGTTCTGGCTTTCTCTGGTGCCCTCTTAGATAATATGCTGCTTTCATTCTGCTGTGTGATAATACCGATTGTGAAAGCAAGGCAGCTGAGCAATATTAACACATATAAGTGTGTTTAAACGTCTCAACATCATGGGGATAATTAATGTTATCTGCAGATGTATAGTAACGCAAATTAAATTTGATTTTTTTATTGACAGCAAATACCAAGTACAAAGGAATCAATTGGACTATGCCCTCAAAGGGTCACATGGTGAGTTGGATCAGTGATACTATCCTTTCTTACTAAATATAGAGCTAAGTCAGGTCTTTTTAATTTTTGGCCCCATATGGCATGTCTGATCCTTTATAATCATGTGAGTTTTGACATATCACACCTAAATGAGTGTGCCAGGAATATTCACAATAACTTCAAAATAACAGAGACATCTAACATGGAAGACAAGTCTTAAAGCTTGGTATATTTTTGTAAAGTCTCTAACTACAAACTTGATCAAATCATTTATTCGATTTCTATGAGACTGCTTCCTCAGATAATGTATATAAAGTATATACATTATATATCACTGTATTTGACACATGTCAGGATGTCTGGTATACTTTAAACACTCAAGATATGATAACAATTATTCCTCATTTGTTTCTTCTTTATCATCACCACCATGGAATGTTGGAAAGGTCATGGACCTTTGGGCTAGTGATCAAGATTCATATACCAGTTCTGCACTTACTAAGTGTGATTCCAGATAAATCACTTATCCTTTCAGAATCTCTGTGCCCAGATATATAAAATGAGAATGAATTATCTAGAAGCAAAATTAAAGAGCTAACATAAGTACAGTAAGGAGCACATAAAAAGCACTCAATAAAAATAGAAGTATAATAATATTTTGTATTATTTTATAACCATATATATTTAAAAATATATAATTTCTAAATAGTATATGCACAATAAATGCATATCATAATATATAGGTATATTTATATATTATATGCATAACATATAATTTAAGTACTCTACATTAGGTATATCATAAATATTATATTATTATTTTTATTATTATCATTATTTATATCAATGAATGGACACTTCTAATAATATATTTCTGTGAACAAACTATTTCCACTCTTACTTTACAGATCAATTAGTAAAGACACCCATCTTAACCAAAAAAATGGAGTAAAGAATAGAGAAGATTTTAAAAAGCAGTGGTTAATGTGCGACAGACTCCAACTGAAAAAGAAAGACAATATAAAGGACATCCTGATGTGTTCAACTAACTCTGGGTTATCGCTCTTTAAATGTATTGTATTCTCAATTGTATCACCTTTGTGGATTGACAAAAGTCCTAATGATCCCCTACTCAGTTACTGAAAAAAATTTAAGAGCATAACATTCTCCCTTCTCAGTTCAGACAGACCACTATGGAGATCATTGAGGACAAAGAGAAGGGGAAATACTGTTAAACATTATACCTTGAATTTCTACACTTATTTATTCTTTTCAAAATTGACATTAGCCCATTTAGCAAGAGTTGCATCAGTTGTGTCACTCCTACTGTATTTTTGGTTCATACTGGCTGGTGATAATGATGACGTGATGCTTAGTTAAGAAACTCTTTCCCCAGCAATTTGTAGTAATCACAAATGTTTTTAAACTCAGTTGACAGCAAAGCTTTTTGGATTAGGCATTTTTAGCAGTTAAAATATTTTAACTAACTGATTTTCCCTCCATCCCATGGCTTTACTAAAATAATGGTAGATAACACACATTGAACATATATTCTATGGCACACAAAGACTATGGCTTATGTATTATTATAGATCAAAAAACCGAGGCTAGGAAAGATTGAATACTGGGCCTAGGATCACCTGGCTGGTAAAGGTCAGAACTTGGGTTTGAATTATGGCAATCTAAGTTCAGAGCCACAATCCAGCTAAGCAAATTATTTTTATATTGTCTGGTATTACCTTGGCCATCATGCCCGTATCCCCAAAAATTAAGACAAGGTTAAACAGGTTGCATAAAAATCATAGAGCAAATGCTTGACATGGCTGGGATTTAAATCTAAGGCTCTTTAATCTTTCCATTTAAAATTCTTGAGTTGGGCATGGAGACAGAATTATTGAGACATGATGATTTTATATAATTCCGTTTTTCTGCCAGCTATGTAAGTACAAACTGCAGCGATTTCTCACCACTGATATCTCTCGCTGGTGTTTCCCTTGCAAACATATGGAATTGGCAATTAGCAGTTTACAGTCCTGATGTTTCACTTGCGCTGTCATCTGAGCTTTTTCTCAACTCGCTACTGTAAAAGCCTGCCAAGCCTATAACAGGTTTCGTGAGATGAAGCCCAGCATTTGGGGTAACAGCCGACACGATCAGGTCTGGTCTGTTTGTGCATCAGCCTTCTCTCCAGTCTATGGCAGCTTCTTCCTTGGATCCACAGGTTTTAGTTTGTTTGTGTCACTTGGCTAAGCACCCCAACCACACTGATGGGCCTTACTGTCTTCACAAGGAGCTGTTGAAGGCTGCGTGGGCAATTCAGGTGCACACACACACACATGCAGAGTGTCTGTCTTTGAAGTTCCTTGATGTGTGCTCAAATATTGGATCTGCCTCATAACTAACTATGTGGCCTGTGGCTACTTATCTCCATTCTCTGATTTTCCATCTAATATCACAGGGTTTGACACTTGGCAGGACTGCTGTGAAGATCAAACGAGACTCCTGACAGGATGTTCCTAACATGGTAGGTGCTTCATAGACATTAGTTTATTGTTTGAAATTTCAGAAGGGCTCTTGGAAGCTATATGAGGAAAATAATTATTATCAGCAGAGGGTCATGATTTTGGGCTGAGGCTCTGAAGAATTCACTGAGAGTGTTAGGTGGCATGAGAGATTTTGGAGTTGCAGGCAGTGAATCATTAAATGTGAAACAGCTACCTGTTCCATATACATGTACAGAGAAATGAATTTGGAAAATAACTTAGAGAATTGCTTTTGAAAGGTGGAGACAGAAGATATAATAAAATGACCTTGTTTGGAAATCACAAGGTGGTGAACAGAGGGGGCACTTGAGTTCAATCATTTGTTCATGTGAGGAGAGGGCAATAGGTAGCGAGGGAAGGGCTCTCTGAAAAGAAGCCGTTTGACCAGAGACCTGGAAATAGTAAGGGGACAAGCTTTATAGATATCTCAGAGAAAAATGTTCAAGGCTGGATGAACTCTGAGGTGGGGTAATTCTTTGTGTGCGTTGGAGGAGCAGGAGATTATCAACATTGCAATACTGTGCAATTTTACCAATATTCCATATATATATAAATAAGTTTAATTTAATCCAGTTTTAATGAAATGATTAATATTGGACAAAATATTTCCAACAGGCATCTGAAGGAATATACAGCTAAGAAATAAGATAATTTAAAGCATATTATAGTGAGAATTCTTCAATGAGCTATTACAACGCATCATAAAATGACAGTGAGTAGAATGTACAGTGAGAACACAAGAATCAACAACCAAATTAATAATAACAGCATCCCTGAAATATTTCCTGCACATCTGATATTGTTATAGAAACATCAGTAGCCATTGGTAAAGGATAAGAGTATTCATAAATGGTATTGGGGATAGTTACTAACAAGAAAAAAAAAATAAGTTAGGGCCACCTCACACAACATACACCAAAATAATTTTAGGTGAGCTATTTAAATATAAGATTAGAATCCATAAAATTAAGAAGAAATCATGGGTTAGTCCTTAAACAATTTTGAAATAGAAAATGGCTTGCAATATTTTTAGCTGAAACATAAATTTTAAAACATACATGCATTAAAATTTAATTAAGGTCTCTCCCAAATTATCTGTAGTTAATAATTCTTAATCAAATAATAATAAAAAAAAAACATAGTTGAAGAGAAAATGAGAAAGGACTATACAGGGCCCTTTTTTGATGTCTCAACTTTTCCCTGTATTTTTCAGTCTCATTTGTGTCCTAACTACAAGCTTGTTGGTGTTACCTGAAATGTGTTTGATCACATAATAATAAGTTTTAGTCACCACAATTCTTTGCATTATGTGAAGTCTATGTCCAAATAAAATTTTTAATTTATGTTTCCTTATTTAAAAAAAACCAACAGAAGAGTTTAGGTAAACTTTAGAAAATCATATTCCTCAGACATGTGTGCAAATTCTTTATGGTTTGTACTCCCCTTCCATCATAGTATTTCTATAGACCATATCAGAATCCCCTTCCATGGAAGGAGACATTTGAGAACATTTGGCTCCCACTTGGAAAGTAGAATGTTTTATTTTCCCCTCCATTTCACTCACAATCAGAAACATATGGAATGTTTTATTTGCAGGGTACAAATGCATATCAAACAGATGATCCTGTGTTGGAAAGAATTCACTCTTCCTGTGGATCAGACGTCTAGCTCTGTCCAAACTTCCAAGCGCATTCCTTCCTCTCTCCACAGTCTGGGTGGTGTTATCAGGGCTGGCCTCCTTTTTCCTCTTGATGATCATTATTCTGTTTGTCTTCTATTTCCTGGAAATGTGTTGTTTTACCTGACCATTGCCAGTTCTTCTGTCAGGATTATTGCTAGTGTGGTTATTTTGCTAAAGTCACATATCTCTTTTCTGGAGTCCTTTGGTTCTCTAACCCAACATATTGACTAGTCATAGCCACCTCATTCTTACAGGGTTTTCATTTATGAGCTTAGCAGGCAAATGAAGGTGCATCCATAGTCAATCCTTGGATTTCTCCCCTCTCTCACTCTCAGAAAAGGAGGTGCTGAAAGGGAAGTTAAATGTTGCTTTATCTAATACTAGTTATATCTTTTGCTATTGGAATAATCTTTTCTGCAACAATTCATTGTGATCAAAAGGAAGAGAAAGGCAATGGAGCCATTTTAGGGTAGGGCATGGAACTTGTTGTGTTTTACAGCTTTATACCTTTTGTATAGGTGCATTTCTTAGCTGTCCAGCAATATTTGAATAATCTAAACTTTGCTAATCAACGTAACTTTTCCCTTCCCTCCTGGGACCACTTCTCTTCAGGTTTCATTTCCATCTGAACAGTAAACAAACTGCCCTCATAGGCCCTATAACCCCTCCTCCATCTGAGGGCAACCCTAAAACATGTTCTTTGAAAGTAGAAAATGATGAATGAGAACCACACTAAGGTGAACGACGAAAGTATTTGTGAGAAATGAATAACTTACAGGGTGAAATATGAACTATTCTACTCAGAACTGTGTTTTGTTCTAGACACTGGAACATCAGATGTGCTGAACAAATTATTTTTGGAACAATACTTTCACAGTGGGTGTTGGAGAAAAAGGAGCGGACACTGAGGATTGCAGGCAGGAAGTTTATTGAGAAGCTCTCCCAATGGAGGGGGTCTGAAGATTAGACTTCAGCCCATCCCTGGAAGGGGCAGATGTGAATTTATACAGGACATCAATAGGCGGGGACACGTTAGTTCGCGGGGAAGGGGTTAGGGTCTGAGTACAGCCTGGGCGCCAATAAGGGGATGCAAAAGCAAATTCCTTCCCTTGTATGGCTAGGGGATAGAGGACTAAGAGATAGGGTATTCTTGGACTGCAAGAGGGGCCGATGCTGCCTTGGTCAGGAGGGAGTGGAGATCCTTATCTCGCTCTGCTCCATGCCATGTGGTTCCTTTGTTCTTGTGAGGAGATGGTTGGTTGCATTCATACACGTAGGCTATGGTTTATGTCATAGTCTGTTAATCACACGCTCTGAACTTTGCAATAGGGAACCTCTAACAGTGGGACTAGGTGTTCAAATGACCACATCCACACAAGAGTCCATAGAAGTTTATGTTTTAGGCTACAGAAAGAAAATCTAATTATTTGCAAAATATTAACGGAAATATTCACATGTAGAAATGAATATAAAATTACAATATACGATTAAGCAAATAGGGTATATTGATGCATATAGAGGGCTTTCTCTATGACTCTGAAAATTCATTCCTTTGGTATACTTTCAATTTTGTGACTTTAGGAATAATGCAGGTGTTGGAGGTAAGAAATGGTCAGGTGGGATATGGAGTAAAGCTCTTTGGAGCCCATTCAGACTGCCTAGCTCACTGGTCTTTCTCCTGTCATATTATTGAGTTATGCAGTACTTATGGAGAATACTGTGTGATTTTTTTCAGCACAAAAAGTTTTAATTGTTCCTAACAAAATTTTCAAATGGCAAATGAAGAGAAATTGAAAAGTTGCAAATTTGCAGCTGTAGTCTGTGGGGAGAGGAAAACTGCACCCATCAAATCTGCAAAATACTAGAATGTAGAAAAATCAATTGATTGGCAGCTGTGGCTATTTACATCTCTCTTTAATTACTTAAAATCAGTGAATTGGGAGACTTCACTAGACTTGGCAGCAATTCAAGTCAAATGCAGGTCCTCTTTTGGTAGGAGGCTGAGAAAAGTTGAAATGTGTAGAATATCTTTAAAAGGGAGGGGAAAAAAAAGAAACCAATGGTAATAATGGAGAATTTACAACCAGAGAAGCTGGGATATGATCAAGGTTATAGCCTTAGGGAAACAAAGGGAGGAGGAAGTTCAAGGAAGCATAGACATGTCATCATCAAATGCAAAGGAGTTATAGATCACGGAGTGACATAGGCTATTATATTTGAAAAGTAAGCAAGTTTGATTTTTAAAATAGTTAACAGTTATAATATTGACAATAGCGTTTTAATAGAAGGGAAGTAATACTAACAGGAACATGATAGTGTATAGCTAAATAGTTTGTTAATATATCAACAAAGTAGCCTGGGATAACTAAGTATCATGAGCCATTTTCCATTTTCTTTTTTTTCCTGAGATGTCCAGGTACTGACTTTATATTTCATATATTTCTTACAATTTTCAAGAAAAACTAATTATGGAAAAGCATTAGGTAATTTAATTATGTGATGATTTACAGGATTTCTGTGATGATTTTTGTTTGTATGCATGTGTGTATGTGTGTTCTGTGGGGTATAGGGAGATAATTCATTATGTACCCATTAATAAACATTATGTAAACAATTACTCTGAGCCAGGCCCTTTGCTAAGGACACAAAAATGAAGACTCAGCTCTAAACTTGGGAATTTACATAATATTGTACACAGCATCAATAAGAACACCTCTTGGTATCATGCTTCATCATTTCTGGAACACATATTTTCCACCGTTATCTTCTCTGAAACTGAGAAATTTATGATATATCATTGCCTTGCCTCTGAATCTATTCATTATGACGGTGTTTCATCCAGTTTTCAGCTTCACCTCACTGCTCCCAACTCTTTGCCTGAAATGGTTCTTCCTTTCCTTGTTTTTTTTGTTGTTAATTTTCAAACATTTTTCCCCCACCAAACAACTCTACCTTCCCTTTCCTTGAACCCATGGTAACGTCTAAACTATTTTCTGTCTCTACAAATCTGCCCTTTGTAGATAGTTCATATAAGTAAAATCATATAGTGTTTGTCTGTTGTCCAGAAAGAGAGAATCCTAAAGAGATGTCAACCATCTCCAATACAGGCACTGGGGTCACCAGCAAAAGTCGACTCCCACAGGCTCTGATGGAAAGATGTCTTGCTCACATAGAGAAGAAACAGAGCAAGTTCAGCTTCTCTAGTGGGCATTGGTTCCCCATAGCCAGAGGGCCTCAATTCATGGCTGATGCAGTGAGGTGTTCTATGCACAGTACCCATCTCTTGTATTCCTGTGCTGCTGCAGTGGAGGAATGCCAGGGACAGCCATCCTGTGCCATTGTGAGCTAGATGTTGTAAAACATGCCCACCCAGTCAGACTGTCTCAGTAAGCATTTTCATATGTTCAGAACAATAGGGAAGGAGTATACCAGCAGCCCCTTTATGTACTAGGGTATTGGGTTTTATCTCTAGTCTAACACACATAGTCCTGATCACAGGCTATTACTTGTGGCCCCCAGGGAAAGGTATCAGGTCACATTAGGACTGCCCCTTAACACTATGTCCTTATATGCCTTGCTTACTTCAGTCAGCATAATGTTTCAAGGTTCATCCAAGTAGCAGCATGTATCAGAACTTCATTCCTTCTTTTGGCTAAATAATATTCCATTATGTATGTACCACATTTTGTTTAATACAGTTGAAGTCGGAGGAGGATGGATTCCTCTAGGTTCTTGGGTATGTTGTGTAAAAGAATTTAAGAATATGCCAGTTTAGTTAGGCCAGTAGTTTATTGCAAAATGGGTGAAAAGAACAGAATATGCACCTAAAGTATAGATGTGGGCTCCTCAAGGCAGAGAGAGCATTTGGGTTTATTGGGCTACCTTTATTAAGCCATTATTCACTCCTCCCCTTCCTAAGGTGGGGAGAGAGGCCCCAGCTGTTTGCTGTTTTGATTGGTTACCCAGCCTGTTAGTTCTCAGGGGGCCAATGGTGAGGCCTTTTTGATGGTATCTGGGGCTTCCCCTTGACCCTAAATGGGATGTCATTCTAAATGGGAGCTCATGGCCCAGGTCTCATGGAGTCTTTCCAGCTTTATTCTTGGCAGCAGTCTTTCCTTCAGGGGACTTTCTAGGCAGGGTTCTGGGGCCATGTGTCTCCCGGCCATGTTTTCTGCCAGGTCTCAGCTGCAACTCATCATCCGTTTCTCTAAACTAACCTGCCTCACGGTCATCTGTTGATGAACATTTGGGTTGTTCCTACCTGTTGGGTATTGTGATAATGCTGCTATGAACATTGATGTACAAATGTCTGTTTGAGACCCTGCTTTCAATTTCTTTGGGTATATATTCAGAAGTGGAATTGCAGGGTCTTATGGTAATTCTTTATTTTTTAAGGAACCATGATACTGTTTTCTATAGTGACTGCACCATTTTAAATTCCCAACAATGCACTAGAGTTCCAATTGTCTCACATCCTCTCCAAGAATTATTTTTGTTTGTTTGTTTTTAATAGTCGTCATCCTGATGGGTTTTTAGTATAATGGTATTTCATTGTGTTTTTTATTTGCCTTTCCTTAATGCTTAGTGCATGATGTTGAGAGTCTTTTCATGTGCTTAGTGTTCATTGATATAACCTAAATGGAAAAATGTTCAATCATTTGCCCATTTTTTAATTTGGTTGCCTTTTATTGTTGGGTTGTAAGATTTCCTTATATATTCTGGATATTAAGTCTTTATAAGATATATGATTTAGCTCGTCTTTTTACTTTCATGATAATATATTTTGATGCACAAAACTTTTAATTTTGACAAAGTCAGGTTTAACTAAGAATCTATTACCAAATCCAGGGATGTGAAGGATGGCCCCTAATTTTATCTCTTATGTGTTTTATGGTTTTATGGTTTTAGCTCTTATATTTAGGGCTTTGATCTATTTTGAAGTAGAGGTCAACTTCATTTTATTTGCATGTTCATATCCAGTTTTTAAAGCATCACTTGTTAAAGAGACATTTCTTTTCCCATTGCATGTATTTGGAACCCTTGTAGAAAATCAGTTGGCCCGAGATGTGTAGGTCTATTTCTAGACTTTCAATTTTATTTAATTGATCTTTATGTCTATCCTTTTTCCAGTGCCACACTCTTTTGATTATGAAAGTTTTGTAATAAGTGTTAAATGTTCTTCCCATAGACAAATTTGCATATAGACTCTTTATCTCTTTATGGGTCCTTATTCAAAACTCACCCTCCATTAGACTGTAAGCTTCAGGAAAGACAGGGACTGTCTGCTTTGACTCTTTATGTACTCAGGTCTCATAAAATTCTATTAAATACATATTTTTGAGTCATTGAGAATAATGTTGCCTGTTTGTTGAGAAGCTATCTTTTATTATGTTAAGAAAATTCGTTGTTTCCTCCTTTACTAAATTTTTTATTCAGGTCTGGTTTTGCATTTTACAAATATTTTAGGATTTCTTGATTATGATAATTTTGTCTTTTTACTTTTGATCTAATGATGTAATGAGATATGTTATTATATTTTCTAATATTAAACAACACTTCCTGTAAAAATCACTGCTTGTTTGCAGTGTATTATTTTTAATACCATGGTGAATTTTAATTGTTAGTATTTTATTTAGATTTCACATCTTTACTCAAAAGTGAGAGTTTTCTGTAGTTTTATTTTTGTACCCTATTTGTCATGTATAGATATTAGGGTTAAGGAAGTTTGGAAAACAGAAATTTGAAAGTTTTCCGTTTTACGTGTTTTTGAAATTGTATTAAGTTTTATAACTGTATTTTTTCTAAATTCTATGCTTAACTGTTTCCATTACTTATCACTGGCTATTTTATACCTCCATTTGTATAATTTTTAGCTGTTTTATGCATCTTTTATTAAGGATGAGGTAATTAACAAGTGATGTCTTCCTTTCCTACTTGCCAGCATGTTACAAGGATAATCTACTTTCTGAGTTCCTACTTATCTGAAATATCACTCACTCACCCTCATATAACAGTAAGAACATCATTGGCTAATATTCCACAGAACTCTATGCCAGTGTCTTCTAGCATTTAGCAATGAAAAAAAAGGTTGAACCCAGTCTATAATTTTACCTACATAGAAACAGCTCTTTCTGCCTAGGTGTGTTTTGAATTTTTTTCCTTTATCTTTGAAAATCCAGGGCATGTATAGTTAATACATTTTCCTGCTGTTTTACATTGTTCTATTTCCTAGGCTGCTTAAAGCAAATATCATGAAATTGTTCATCTTGAACAATGGGATTTTATTAGCTTACAATTTTAAGGCTGAAAAAAGGGCCATATCAAGCCATCATCAAGGCAATGTTTGCTTTCTGAAGACCAGCTGCCAGCAATCCCTGGCTCCTCTGCCACATGGCAAGACATATGTCAGCATCTGCTAGTCTCTCCTTATTCTTCTGGGTCTCATCGATTTCAGCTTCTTGTTTCGGTGGCTTTCTCTCTTTCTCTGTATTCTTTTCATTTATTTATAAAAGACTCAAGTAATTGGATTAAGACCCATCCTGAATGAGGTGGGTCACACATTAACTGAAGTAACCTGATCAAAAGGATTAACATTAATAACATGTTTTTCTGGGGTACATGGAGCTTAAAACCACTACAACTGATAAATGAAAAAACTTCTTGCCCTCCCACTCCATAGACTCTCTCCTTCTTCTTTAGTTCAGTTAAGTTTTTTTTTTTTTTTTCATTTTTTTATAGTGATTCTGTTCTGTTCTGTTTCTATGAGATTCTTGTTTGGCTGGGTCTCTTCAGGCTATTTCTAAGGTGACCACACTTCTATAGGAAGAGGGAGTACAAATCTGTCCTCATACTCCTGCAGATGGATCTCTTCCACATTGACTCCAGAAGAAGTCTGCCAATGATTAAGTGATTAAGATATATGAAAGGCAGCTTTTCTACTTTTGAGAATGTTTATATTTCTCTAAATTCTGCATCTCCAAGGGAATCTGAAAAAAAGAGATTTAGAAAGTTTTAGTCATATCTTTATTTTACTCAGAATTCATGGATAAGGTGCTTCCTTAACTGTTTAGCATAATGCCTGGTGAATAAGAAATGATCAAGTTAAGAAGGAAATGAGAATGGATGTTTGAGATTTTTTAATGAAATTACATATTTTAGAGTATACTCTTGGAAACCAAGAACTATCCCATACAATTACATTTAGATAGTATAGAAAGATTCACAAGGGCATATCGGTTCCCTTATGATGATACACATTCTTGCAATAGAAAGAGGGGAGTTAAAGGCACACTCAAGCTCTAAGATATGAGTGTTTCTTCTATCTCAAAAGAGCTGTCATAGTCATTCTGTGATAGCATAATTCTCATGGTGTCACTTCTCTGTTCAAATTCTCCAATGGCTTCCTGTTTTTTTCTGAGCAAAAGTCAAGGGCTTTGTTTTGTCTTCCAGGTATGTGTGATTAGTACCTTCTTGTTCCTTTGAATTGTCTCCCATTCATCTCTCCCATGTGTATTCTGCTATGGTCTCACTGGCTCTCTAGTTCTGCCGAAATGCTTATTTCCTGTTTCAGAGGCATGTCACTTGTTATTTCAGCTGATTGGAATGTTCTCCCTACAATCAAATGTACAGCTAGATTCCTCACCTATTTGTGGGCTTATGTTCCAAACTCACCCTCTGAGTAAGGCCACTCCATTTAAAAAATTAATTTTCCATGACATTTCATATCCTTATTCCCTGCTTTACTTATTTATTACCCTTATCACTACCTGAAATGTTTTGCATTTCTCTTATATATCTTGTTTATTGTTGGTCTCCGTCTTTACAATATAAGCTTCATGAGGGAAGGACTTAATTATTCTGTTGGTTCACTACTGTAACTCCAGTTCCTTAAAATGGTGTCTGGCATATAGTATGGACTCAATAAATATCCATAAAATGAATGAAAAATGAAATTTCCTGAAGAAACTGGAGATAACATAATCGATTACTCTGAGAATACAATTAGCAATATTCAAGCTACTATTGGAATTTCCATCTGAAACATAACACTGAGAGAGCATAACACTGAGGATGAGGAGATAGACAAGCTTTGGATGGGTTATTTCTTAGATGACTTTGTGTTTTATAGCAGTGGGTGATACAGGTGACAAAAATGTATGAAAATCATGGTGTTGATGGTATTAATAGTAGCTCTGATCCTGATAGGAAAAGACTTATTCTTTTGCAGAGCTATTTGCAGCTAACACTGTATTTACTTATTGATGTTTACATTTTATAGTAATAATCCTAGAGCTGACTTTAGAACAGTATCCCTATCGAATGTGATTGTTACATATTTTAAATACCATCCTTGCTAAGCCTTTAAGAAACATCTTTGTTATTGGAATTCTCTTAGGAATAATAACCCTAATATTGAATGTCTGAATTGTTTTCATCCAGCAATTCTTTTTTCTCTATTGAATTAATAATTTTTTTCTTGATGTAAAGAGGAAATTTTCTTAGAAATTCAACAATAGTGTTAGAGTAGAACATCCTGTAAACTCTCATGGATTTCATTGGTGATTTCCCAGGTGCTGTTTCCCTCTGCTTAGAATGGCCTTCTCTGCATCTTGCATGGTAAGGTTCTTCTTGAAATTCATGTCTCAGACCTTTACAGGAAGGCTATCCTGACCACAGAATCTCTAAGGTAGCTCTTTCCAACATCGTCCATCACTTAAACCTATCTTTTTTTCTCCATAGCACATGCCACTACCTGAAGTTATTCAATTTATGTACATCTACATCTACATCTACATATTTGCACTTAATTGTCTGTCTTCCCCTTCACTAAAATATGTGCTTCATGAGGGTGGAAACTTTTCTGTCTTATTCTCTACCATAACCCAGCCCATAGCATAGTGCTTATTACTTATTAGACTTTCAATACATATTTTATTGATCAGATGAATGAATGTTGATCTCATGGAGTAGCTTTGTATATAAGTTCTCAGATATTAACACTGAATCCTTGGACAGGTGCTACAGATATGGAAAGAAAAATATAAAGAATCTCTCTCAGGATACAATCTAAAATAAAGGGCCACCCAGTGCCTTCTGTGTTATTTTGTCATATGTGGCATCTGGAAGTGCTGCTCTTACCAGTTCTATTTTCATATTGTCAACAAGCTGCTACCACATCTATCAGGAGTGATGCATTTATACACCCAAGCAAGGGAGTAAATTTTGAATTTTTTTTCTCTTGAGACAGCTCTCAAAAATAAAATTCTAAAAGATAAAATTTCAGGGATAGGATGGGTGGGAGAATTATGTGATTCAGAAACTCACATAACCATTAAAAGTGGCCTTTAACATTAAACTGGTAGCTGAATGTTGGAAGATTGAAATAATGATGCTTGCCTGAGCTGAGGTGTACTCTCAACAGCATTATTGAATATCATTTGTTTAGGAAACTCAATCTAACTGAATTCTTATTTAACACTAGTGGCAAAAATGAACTCTTCAGGACAACCAGCAAGATGGCAGCAGAGTCAGAGCTCCTAGAATCAGCTCCTGCTACAGGGCAGTTAGTAATCACCCAGTGCTATCTAAAGGACTTGTTTAGGGGCTCCAGGAGACCAGAAGTGCGTCCTGCAACACCCTTGAAAGAATGGAAGGAGGAGACTGCCCATCTGCAGAGAAGATTCGTAAGTAGAGCACTCCACGCCCCTGAGGCCAGTGCCCATCCTCCACTGGAGGCACAAGCCACCTAGGGAGCTGTTCCGAGGCTAGAATTGGAAGCTCCACTTCCCAAAACGGGGGAGGAAGAGACAGTTGGGCACCAACTTCAGCCACTGATTAGTATATTCAGCAGGCTAAAGTATAATCCTAAGAACAGCTAAAGTTTGAACCTGTCCAAGTCAGAAAGAGGCCGGTAGCTGCCATCTTAACTCCACACCTGACACAAGGGGAAGCGGGGCTGTCTGAAAATCACAGTGCTGGTAGGGACCGGCTTCTTTCCATCTAGATCAGATCGCTGCTCTAGCCTAAACCCCCGGCCCACCTTGGGGGGGAAGGAAGCTGGGGGGAGCTGCGCCAGCCTCTCCAGGAAATAACTGGCCAGGCCGCGGAGGCCGGTGATCATCCTACTTTGGCAGCTCAAGCCACCCCAGGAGCTATTCTTTAGCAGGAATCGGAGGCTCCATTTCCCAAAAACAGGGGAGGAAGGGATGGTTGGCCACCTATGTCAGCTGATTAGTAATTCGGCTGGCTAAAAAGTAACCCTGAGAATAGCTGAGTTTGAACCTGTCCAAATTGGAAAGAGGCCAGTAGCCTTCATTTTGACTCCATCCCCAGCATGAGGGGAAGCTGGGCTGACTGAAAATCACAGTGACGGTAGAGACTGGTTTCTTTCACCCAGATTGGCCTGCAGCCCTAGCCTAGGCTTCAGCCCCACCTCAAGCAGGGAGGAAGCTGGTGGACCCTGCACCAGCCTATCCAGGTAACTGCAGGAACATTTAGCTGGCACAGACAGAATAATCAGAAGTCTACCGGGGCAACTGTGGTCATCTTGGTCCTGGACTACATAGACTGCTGCCCACACCTGCAGCTCCATCCCTGCCCCAGGCAGGGGAGAAAGGGGCTTGAAGTTTCATGTCTCCCTGGGCAACTATAGTCTAGGCCTGCATGATTTGGATTATTCCACACAGCTATGGCTCTGTTCCCACCTCTGGCAAAGAAGAAAGTTGGGAGAAGCTCCATCAGTCCTTTGGGCACTGAGAGCAGCTTGAGGCTCCACATCTTATAGCACCAACTATATCCTTGGCTCTGACTACACAACAAGCAAGGGAGAAAGGGCAGGAAGCCCTAAACTAAATAGAAAAACTGCACCCAGAATAAATACTCTAGTAAGCCAGATGCCAAGACACCAACAAAATATTACAATCCACACCAAGAAACAGGAGGATATGGCCCAGTTAAAGGAACAAGATAAGCCTCCAGATGACATAAAGAGGTTGAGCCAACTAATCATAGATGTTCAAACAAATCTCCTTAATAAATTCAGTGAGATGGCTAAAGAAATTAAGGATATTAAGAAGACATTGGAGGAGCACAAAGAAGAATTTGAAAGCATACATAGAAAAATAGCAGATCTTATGTGACTGAAAGGTGCAATAAATGAAACTAAAAATAGACTGGAATCATGTAATAGCAGATTTGAGGATTCAGAAAAAAGGTTTGGTGAGATTAAAGAAATGACCTCTGAAAGTGAACGCACAAAAGAACAGATGAAGGAAAGATTGGAAACATATGAACAATGTCTCAGGGAACTAAATGACAGCAAGAGAATGTGCAAACATATGTGCCATGGGTGTCACAGAAGGAGGAGAGAAGGGAAAAGGGGCAGAAGGACTATTTGAAGAAATAATGGTAGAAAATTTCCCAACCATATTGAAGGACATAGATTTCCATGTCCAAGAAGCACGATGTACTCCCATTTGAAAAAATCTGAATAGATCAACTCTGAGCCACATACTAATCAGATTGTCAAATGCCAAAGACAAAGAGAGAGTTTTGAGAGCAGCAAGAGAAAAGCAATGCATAACATATAAAGGATACCCAATAAGTGCTGATTTCTCAGCAGAAACCATGGAGGCAAGAAGACAGTGGTATGATATATTTAAGATACTGCAAGAGAAAAATTTCCAGCCAAGGATCTTATATCTGTCAAGATTGTCTTTCAAAAATGAGGGCAAGTTTAGAATGTTCACAGATAAACAGAAACTGAGAGAGTTTGTAACCAACAGACCCGCTTTGCAGGAAATACTTAAGTGTGTGCAACAGTCTGAAAGGAAAAGACAAGAGAGAGAGGCCTGGAAGAGAGTCTAGAAATAAAGATTATATCAATAAAAGTAACTAGAAGTGTCAAAAGAGTGGTGAAAATAAAATATGACAGATAAAACCCAAATATTTAGGAATAAACTTAACCAATAATGTAAAGCACTTGTATTCAGTAAACTACCACTCATTGTTAAAAGAAATTTTAAGAAGTCCTAAATAATTGGAAGAACATTCCATGGTCATGGATTGGAAGACTAAATATCATTAAGATGTCAATTCTACTGAAATTGATATACAGATTCAATGCAATCCCAATAAAAATTCCACCAGCATTTTTAAAATAAATGGAAACATGCTTTTCAAGTTTATTTGGAAGGGTAAGGGGTCCTGAACAGCCAGAAACATCTTAAAAAGGAAAAGTGAAGTTGGAGGACTCTCATTTCCAGACTTTAAATCATATTACCTAGCTACACTGTTAAAAAACAGTATGGTACTGGCATAAAGACAGACACATAGATCAATAGAACTGAATTGATGGTTCAGAAACAAACCCTCACATCTATGGTCAAGTGATTTTTAACTAGCCTATCAAACCTACCCAGCTTGGGCACAACAGTCCATTTAACAAATGGTGCTAAGAAAACTGGATATACATAGCAAAAGAAGGAATGAAGACCCCTATCTCACATTTTACACAAAAATTAACTAAAAAATGAATCAAAAACCTAAATATAAAACAAGAACCATAAAGCTTCTAGAAGAAAATGTAGGAAAATATCTTCAAGACCTGCTTATAGGTGGTGGATTCTTAAAGGAGATAAGAGGAACACTGAGATGGACTACTGATATTTAATGTATGTAGAAGTTTTAATTAGCTTTACTGTAAAAGTGTGAAAATGTACAGAGTTTATGGTAACATTGTAGTGAGTAACAGCTGGTTTATAAATGGGGATGTGGCTGAAATTGGTAGTCTAGGGATGTAAATGCCAATTGACAGAAAGCAAGACAATAATCTAGGGACTGAATAGCACAGTAAATCCAGAGGTGGATGAGAATTGTGGTTGATGGTACAGATGCAAGAGTGTCCTTTGGGAGCTAGAGCAGATTTACATCACTATTGCAGGGTGGTGGGAATGTGGAGAAGCATGGGAAAAGTAAAACTGGAGTGACCAATGGACTGTGGTTAACAGAAATAATGTAATATTCTTGCATGTATGCTAAAGATGTACTGTGTTGATAATGGGGAATATGGAAAATGTGTGCCAAATGTACACTATGGACCTGGTAATGATCAGATGCTATTATCTCATAATCTGTAACAAATGTTCCATCACGGTGTGGTGCATTGATAGAAAGGTGTTGTTTGGTAATTCTGTGTATGTGCATGATTGTTTTGTAAGTTTACAACTTCTGTCATGAAAATATATTTAAAAAATAATAATAGGGTGGGTTGGGGGAAAAATACAACAAATGTAAGATAAGGACTATATTTAGCAGTAAGATTTTGACAATATTCTTTCATAACTTGTAACAAATGTCTCATGACACAGCAAAGTATTGGTGGAGGGTTGATGTATGTGACCCCTGTATGATATCATGAATGTTTGCTTTGTAAATTCACAACTTTTACTATACACTTATTGTTTATGTATGTTATTGTATAAATGATATAATAATAATAATAATAGGGTGGTTTAAGGGAAAATACTGTAGTTAGCAGTAACCAAATTTGAGGATGTTCTTTAATTATTAGTTAAAAATGTTTAACAACAATGCAAGGTATTGGTGGTAGGGTGAGTTATGAGAGCCCTGTATGATGTTATGTATGTTTGTTTTATAAGTTCACAACTAGTGCTATACACTTATTGTTTATGTATGTTCATATATGAATGATATATGTCAATAAATTTAAAAAAAAAAAGAACTCTCCATCATTCATCATTCTTTAATTCATTCAACAAATCTTCATCAAGAATAAATTATATGCCAGGTTCTGTGCCAGCTTCTTGGGATCAACATAAACAGCAAACAATCTATGTCCTCCAGTATTCAACACCTACAGACAAAATTCATTCTGGACAGCACTCAGGAAACATGAAGCTAGTGTGTTATCAAAGGCTATTGTGAAAATTAAAGTATCATGAGCTACTTAAATAACTATGTGAATGGCACTTAGACAGTACTCAATAATCATAAAAGCATGCATGTGCTTGTGGGGCTGGAGGATGTATTTGTTTGGTGGGTATATAGATTGGATTACAATCTAGTTAGAGAAAGTAAAGGTATAGAGAAAAATGATACACAGGGCAGATGTCCAATGTTATCTCTATTGTCTGTGATAAGTACTCCAGGCATTCCAGTGAAAGAGCGAGGAGATCATTATAGACTACTTCAATTGTGGCAGGTCTTAAGCAACTCAAAGTAGGCTTTGAGTGATTAATAAGATTTAAGCAAGCAGAAAAGAGTAGGAGTGGGGAGCTGTGTCATGCAGACAAGATGATCAAGGTGATACTTTCTTCCTGAAGAAAATAGGGCTGGCTGTCCTGGGGCTGGCTGCCGGCAATCCTTGATACTTAGCTAGTCACGTGGCAAGGTATATGGTGGAGCCTGCTGGTCTCCCTCTGGTTCCATTAACCTTCAGCTTCTTGTTTCCTGTGGCTTTCTCTTTCCAAGTCTGAATTTCATTCATTTATTAAGGAGTTCAGTAATAGGATTAAGACCTATCCTGATTGAGGTGGGCCACACCTTTAATGATGAAATATCATTAAAAAGGTGTACTTACAATGAGGTCACACACACAGGAATGGGTTAGGTTTAAGAACATGTATTTATGGAGTACACACAGGAAACGTTCTAGCCTCTGAAACTATGACTTAATAAATTCCTGTTGCAAAGGCAATGTGTTGTAGGGAATTTTTTTTTAGCTGTTGGAAACTAAAACAGTCAGGTCAAAGTGACCTACAGTTTAACTCCTTTTGTTCTTGGAGTTAGATAAGCACTAGCAATATTTTGATCAATTGATTCATTTACTCTTCTTATCCAAAAATACATTTGAGAATATAATTCATCAGATTTCTGAAGATTTCTTAAACCTAAGGACAGATTGGAAATGTGACTCTTTTTAAATTTCTGAAAGAGTGAAAGTAGTGGTCTTTCTTTCAAAAATATCTTTCCTCCCTGTATATACATTTCTATATAATGGTATTTTGATATTTGAACATTTCTATATGCTCTGATAGCAAAGTGATTACTACTGAAATTTAAATGACTATTGCTTTCCCCAGAATTTCAAATAAAATAAATTGAGTTCCATATATGAGTATGTTCTCTGAGAAGTAATATTTGTTTTGTATTTTATTTTTAATAGTGACAATGAAGTTTTAAAAAGAGGCTGACCAGTGAAAAAATTGAAAGCAATGTAGATTTTTTAAAAAATTAGTTTCGTGATTGAGCAAACTATAACTTACTCATTTGATGAAATACTAAAAAGTCTTTAGAAATGGCAGTTATTAGCACTCTTTTATAAAATTAGAGTATAAATAATATCTAATTTAAAATGAAAAAGCTGGACTACAAAAATATATTTGAATTTTGAAGCTAGTTTTTTTTTTTTTTTCTTATTTTGCTGAATTAAAAACACTGGTAGTAAAATTTTAAAAGAAACACACCAAAATGCTAAGGATAGATGGAATAGGGAGAAAATTTATAAATGATTTTTCCTCCTTTTTCTTAATTTTCTGGATTGTGGCTATATTCATTAAAATTTAAAAAAATCATCTGTGTGTGTGTGTGTGAGTGAATTGCAATCTCTGCCAAATTTATTGCATAGTCTAGAACACATATTAATTAATGAAGCAAGATGAACACCAGGTATGATATCAAACTGGGTGTTATCCTGATACGACATGATTTTTATCCTGAGTTTGATTCTCACCGTGCTTTCATTCTGCTCATAAGTATGCCTTCCCTGCAAATTCAGATGAAGGTGGATTTCAAATGAGACCAGACACTAATTTCTTTTAGCATCTTCTTAGACAAATGGCCAGATGCTTCCTCAGTGGGGAAAACAAGCTGTTGTAGTAATCGAAGAGAGCTAAAGAAAAAACAAACAAAATACCTGCAGAAGCATGGAGAGATTAAACCATCTCTGGAGGAAACCCCCTAGGCTGGACCACGGTCTTCACTCTGGCTATCTTAGGTCAGGACATCTGTGCAGTATGTGTTTGACACTCTGAGAAAACAGAGGTTTAGAAAGAAATGTCAGGCTCAGTCCAGGGAATTCATTTGTTAGCACAGCTTTGTTGCACTGTTCCAGGGAGAACAAGATAAAGCTACATTGCTCAGAAGTTTTACTTAGAGTTTAAAGCACATTAAAAAATATATTAAAATGTCTTGTTTGATCAGTTTTTACACTCTCAGACTCATCCAAAAATAAAGGAAAGGGCATGTATTACCAGATGATTGTTTGCATTATTAGACCACGAGTAGGCTAGATTAAGGGATGAAAGGAGAGGCAGATTCATGAAGGGAAAAGGAGAGGAAGAAACCAAGGAGGGTTGACAAATAAAACAGCTGTTTGACAATATTAAGTGCTAAGTGGATAGCTGTGACCCTAATGACAAAACCAACCAGCTATGGGAATATTGTTTGAGAGAACATTCCAGGCAGAGGGAATGCAGTGCAGGTTATAAAATAGGGGTAGCTAGGCAGTTATCAGGACCAGAGAAAAGGAAGGGGGGTCTGGTAGGTGAAGAGTGAGACTTAACCAGCAAGGGTGCATAGTCTGAAGCACACAATGGCCAGTATTATGACACTGAGATTTTGAGAAAAGAAAGAGGTTCAATGCAAGGTCGACTGGCGTGGAGACAGGAATCATGGTTCAAACCTGTCCCCCAATTTTAGTGCTAAGGGAGATTTTAAGTGACTGGGAGGTGGCAGGTGGGGACAGAAGTGGGGAGATTTGACTTGGCATAGTCCAGTTGATTAATTACAGCATTGTGCATACGTAGTAGAGTGAATTTTAGCCGCATCTTCCTATTGAAGGACCTCTCACATTTGCTCTGCTTCCGATATCTACTTGTCCTAGTAATCTTGGTTCCGAGGGAGGTGACCTCTGTTCCTGGTGTCTTAAAGGTTATCTGAGGGGCAAGAATTAGTGTTTTCTGCACATGCTCAGGTTATATGACCTGTAGTTAAACAAGCTCAGAAGAAAAGGTTACGGGACCAGAGGACGTACCTCCCCCACAAACTGGTTTTGGCTGTCCATGGTGTCAAGACCTGGATGAGGTGACTCTGAAGGGGTAGACAGGAGCCATATCATGCAAGACTTTTTAATCCATCTTGAAAGATATTTTCTTAAATGCATAGAAAGCCATCACAAGTTTTGACTTTGGGGATTGAGATGGTATGATTATCATTTTTTAAAGATTACGCTGGCTGATGATAGCATACTTTTCAATATTTTCAATTTATACTCTTGCCTTTGAACATCCAGGCTGTGATCCAAGCCAGTAGACACAAATGGTGACATGATTAGGAAAAGGCTCTCTTTAATAATACACATCCTGGATCAATTTGAAGCTTTTATGTGCACATTATCATTGTCCCTGAGTCATAATAGGCCCAAAATTGGAGGCAGCCTTCCACCTGAGTCTTCGTCCAAACCTCTTTATTAGAGGATTCTATATAGGTCTCAAGAGGTTCATTCAATTATTCATAAGGCCCAACTTTTTTCTCAGCTTACTAGGAATATCAAAATCATGGATGTAAATGTTCAAATTAACACCAGTTTGAATAATTCTGTTTTCTTAAATAGTCACAAAAGATTCCTGCATACATTAAATGTAACAAATAGCAAGGATACAAACAGTTCTGTAACTCAGTAATGATTTTCCTTTCTTTTTGCACTTAATTATATCCTAATATTTCAATAACTTGGCAAAAGACAAATGTCGTATTTTGCCAGGCTAGTGTTATTTCAAGCAAAAAAGAAGGGCCTTTAATGGCAGAAATAAGTCTTGGGGGGAATAAGAGTTTTTTTTTTAACTAAACCACCACAGTATCAAACCTAATTTGTGTGTAAATATTCCCAGCTCATCCTAGTTCCCAATGTCCATACGTGGAGACTGTTTGTTCTCTTCAATTTCCAGCCCTTTAAGGACAATCTAATTCTTGCCAGTTCTTTCAGTTTGCCAAAGGGCTGTTAATGCAAAGTACCAGAAATGTATTGGCTTTTATAGTGGGGATTTATCTGGGATAAAAGCTTACTCTTCCAAGGCTGTGAAAATGTCCATTTCGAGGCATCAACAATGATGCTTTCTCACCAAAGTTAGCTGCTGTTGATCCTGGCATTGTTGCCACATGGTGAAGCAAGATGGCCACCAATCTCTGCGGAGTTCCCTGCCTTCTACTCCAGAATCTATGGTCTCTTGGAGCTCAGCTGTGAGCAATGAGGTATAGGGCTTGTCTCTTTCTGGGTCTCAGCTCATAGAGCCACATGGGGCTTCTGTTTTCCTGAAGTCTTCTCTCTCACATGGCAGAATCAAAAATGGCAGCTCCCTTTTCCTGTGTCTATCTCTCTGTGTCTCCCTTTATATAAAACTCAGCAAGAGGGCCAAGACTCAGCATGAATCATACCCCATTGATGTAATCCGGTCAAATGGAACTCATACCCACAGGAATGGATTACTTTAAAACATAACCTATTGCTTTTTGTGATTCAAAAATTTCAAACTGTCACACCAGTGTTAAGGGCAAATACATATTTAATAATAATAATAAGTGCTTAATTCTTCTTCTTGAACATAAAGGAAGAGATTTCCTCCTATTTCTTTTTGTGTTTACTTTACAAAACTTAAAATTATAAGTTTTCTTTTTCTCTGTCCTTTAAAAATGTATGCAAATTCAAATTTATGTAAAACGTTGAATAAGACTCTTACAGATTTCATCATACAAGAAGATCTCCTCAAGAAATAAATGTATTTCTTTCTAATATAATCAAGGAAAATATGGCCCCTAACTCCCAGTTTCCTGGGAAGAAATTAACATAATTTTCAGGGAGCTCCTGGCTTCAAATTGTAAACCTATCTCCAAAATTACCTGAGAATAGGTATATAATTTGTTGTATCAACTTAGTCACTTTCCCCAATCTCTGGGGTACAGTCTCAACCTCCTTAGTACAGTCAGGTGACGGCAACATTCTCCCTAATCTCTGGCCTGCAGGCCCAATCTCCTCAGAACAGTGAGGTGGTGACCTGGCCTTCCTTAATCTATGGGGAATGGGCCCACCCCTCTCAGAGAACTTGGGTGGGCATGTCACTCTCCCCAACCCTTGGGGATTGTGCTACACCCCCTCTGTAGCCTGGGGTGGTAAAACTCACCCTGATCAGTGGGCTGGAACATCCATCCTCTTCAAATGCCAGGTCAAAATCACCTTCTCTGTACACATGGGTGTGGTTCCTCTCTCAGCCCAAGGAGATGTCTTAATTCCAGACTTCAACTTCCATGGTTTTCCTCTTATTTCCCTTCTGTCTCTCCCTTCTATGGCCCCTTTAGTATAGGCTGACAGTGGTTTTGTTCATAGAGCTCTCTCAAAAAAAGTATTGGCTTTTGTGAAGGGTATTTTTTTGGGGTAAAAGCGTACAATTACAAGGCCCTAAAGGGTCCAACTCAGGGTTGTTTTCTCACCAAAGTCTGTTGCCACATGTTGAAGCAAGATGGCAAGTGATCTCTGCCTGGTCTCTCCTTCCCTCTTCCTCTTAGGTCTCCATGGTCCCAGCTTCTTCTGATCTTAGTTGTAGGCTGGCATAGGGCTCATTTCTTTCCTGGCTTGCTCAGATGCTCAGATGCTCAAATGCTCTCTTCTCTTTGGCTGCAAACTATCTGGCAAATGGCTCTTCTCTCCTCAGGGCTTTAGCTGTTTGAGTCTTCTCCTTTCTGTCACACACTTCAATTGTAAGCATACACAGGGGTGAGCCTAATCCATAAACAGGAGTAAATTATATCTAGAATTACCATCACAAAGGTAAACATAAACAGGTTGAAGTTAACTCTAGATTAACCATAAATGGGAGTGAGACCACTCTAGCTAGTGTCAGTGATTTCCGGCATTACCCTTTGGCTATTTTATAATACAATGATTTAGTAATCATAATTGTTTGTTAATTCTTAACCTTCAGTTAAAACTCCCCCTTCTCTGTTTTGTAAAAGTTCTGATCTTGGGGATAATCTGGATTTTGGAACTTTCTGGCTTCTTCAAGCTGAACAGGGGCATCAAAATTATGGAGTAGATGAGTGAAGCTGGAAGTCATTTTGACCTCTGGGTTCCAGGGCTTGTGTGGCATAAGAATAATTCAGATTCAGAGACTTTCTGAAAAATAAACTTAATATGCAAATTGAGAATTATAGGTTTAAATAACCATGCTACATTGGGGAAATAATTGTATAGTTTTTGATAGATGTAGTCCAGAGTATTTATTTGGGGGGGGGGGG
>JAQZBX010000109.1:0-45616 GCA_029593785.1 Cabassous unicinctus | reverse complement strand
GCATTGCCAGGCAAAATCTCTGGAAGTCAAGTCCCACAATGCAAGGGAAAACTTTGTCCCTGGAAGTTCTGTCCCACTTAGGGGGAAAGTAGTGAGAGTTTGGCTTAGAGAGACAGGTGACAGTTGAGTAACAAAGAGTTTCTCTAGAGGTGACTGTTAGGCATTAATTATAGTTAGGTTTAACTGGTTATTAAAGAAATAAATTTCATGAGTGTAATCCTTGAAACCGAGGGCTCAGCATACCAGCATGTTTATTTTTTTACAGGTTTATCTTGCAGAGTTCTACAGTTTCAATAAATAGAGTGCTCCTATTGTTTGAGAGAGTAGTAGGAATTTCCCAGGTGAAGAAATTTAATATTTCTATATTTTCCCAGTCCCTTAGGGGACTTTACAAATACCTTTCAATCATATCCCCAAAACACTTTGAAATGCATCAAGGTATTACAAGTCTGTACAGAATATCGTAATAGCATTCACTATTTTAGGTTCCATGTTAGCTATGCTGCTTAAATAAGCTGACTAGTCACTTTTGACTAGTGGTCAAAAGAAATTTGAAGAATTTCCTTGACAAAGTAAATTTCTTCTTTCTGGTTCCCTTGGTACTTAAAGTTTGAAAATACCAATAATATTACCTTTTTCTATGTATCCTGATTTTCCTTACTCTTTAGCTTAGCCCTCTTTACCTTTTAACTGAAGTCTGATTCCTTTTAGCTTCTTTAATTGGTGCAGCTTTTCAGCACCTTTTGAGCCTGTTAATTTAGCTTTGAGTTCCAGGTGTCATACAGACCCTGAAAAATTCTAGGGAGCTATTAGGTTACATACAAAAAAGTAAAGCATCGTAGGACTTAGAAATAACAATTAGAGATCAGAGCTCAGGTATAATTATGACTGCTGCAAGAGCTTACAACTTAGGTCTGAATTTCCTTATGAGTATTTTAAATAAAGCTGTTTCTAAAGGTCATTTTCTACAAATATAGTAAAAGTATTGTTGCATTTTACTTTTACATTTTATACCAAGATTATGTTGATCAACAGGTAAAGCATAACTTACAGACTTTTGCCATGCTTTTCTTTTAAAATTCCTTATTGTTGAAAATGGGGTGACTGCATGCTCTTTTAGAGAAGCATCAGAGCAAAACTGTAACTGATAAGATATTTTTGGTTGATTTCATAACATCACATTTTTGTAAGAATAACTAAAATTATAACAAACAATATCATCATGCAGATCAGTATTAGGATAGAATAGATAGTGAGAACTTTAAAAGTCTTTAAGAATTTTTATACAACCCCCAAATATATAAGTAAATTATATATTCCAGAGTTACACTTATGCACGTCTCAGCAGGATCTCATTGATTGCCACAGTAAACAGTGCCTCAAATAGGGGGCTCCTGAGGGCTCTAGAGACATCCAGACACTATAAGCAGGGCAGACAAGCTCAGGAATTTGGCGCCCTGTCAGTGGGCCTTACTTTGGAATTTATGCTCTCCAGCGTAACAGAGTTAGACTCATTTATAGGTTCTCTCCACATGGCTCTTCTCCCCCTTTTACTTGAACCTGTAATTAACACTACTTGATAAGTATATGTTCCAGAGACTTAAATCTTTGGTCCATCCATGTGCCAGTTGAGCCCTGAATTTCAGCAGAGTTGCAACACCTACTCACCCAGGACAAAAAACAAGGAGATGATAATGGGCAATGCCCATCTCTGGGAACAGCAAGTCTGCAATTGCAAGCAGGATAGCTCCTTTCATCTACCCCATAGGATCTAAGCCCCCTCTCAATTGGAGGCAGAGTGGGCATCACCATCCCCAAATCCTCAAGATTGGGGAATGAACAGTAGACTAAAGTAGACATTATTATTCTACTATAGACTTATTATTATTCTAGCAATGGAAAAGCTCTTATCATTGACATAAAGGCAGTGGCCACCGGAGGTTCTGAGTGATGGGAGAGGGAAGAATAGGTGTAATATGGGGGCATTTTTGGGACATTGGAGTTGTCCTGCATGACATTGCTGTGATGGATACAGGCCATTGCATATTTTGTCATAACCTACAAAATTGTACAGGACAGAGTGTAAACTATAATGAAAACTGTAATCCATGGTTAGTAGCAATGCTTCAGTAATGTGTTCATCAATTGTAACAAATATACCACACTAATGAGGAATGTTGTTGATGTGGGAAAGTGTGGGAGGGGGAAAGAGTGGGACATATGGGAATCCTTTATATTTTTTATGTAACGTTTATGCAATCTAAAGCTTCTTTAAATATTAAAAAAATTAATTAAAATATTAAAAAATAAATGTATTGAGACTGGTGAAAAATATATGAATATATTGATAACATTACTTTTCATAAACATACATATTTTAGTACCTCACTTTTTATAATGAAAAGAATAAATTATTTTTTAACAGTTTGAAATTAAACATATCCTTAAGGTTTTATTAGAATATTAAAATTGTCAGGTCTGAATATTATATTTAAACAGGCCCCTATTTATCACAGTGACAAATAAATTAGGAAGAGAGTTTGGAAAAGATTTATCTTTCAAAATAGCAGCAACTTTGTATTTTTTTTTTTTTAACCCAAGAATATGGTAAGGCCAACATGAAGTACATGAAGCTATCCTGATAAGGCACAGATTCTTTGTTCTTTCTATATTGCTCATTTTAAAAAGTCTTTTATACACATTTTTTTTCCACTTAAAACAGATTAACAATTTAAGTAAACTGTGTTACTTTAACAGAGAGAAAATCAAACTCTGGTTTTGCATCAGTACACTATTTGGCAAAGAAATCCTAGATAGCATTGATCACAGCAGATTAAAGTGGCTTCTGACAGGTTTCTCCACTATGAAGTTACTTCACTTTAATACAAATTTCACCTTTAAATAAGCTTATTGAATTACAATCAGCAACAGGTGAAATTTACTTCCACTAACCCTTCTATAACTTTCCATCTCCACTCAAGTCTGAGCCTACATATTTACACCCTGATTTTGTAAATGCCAGCCATCTTGTTTTAGGATAAAACACACTCCCTTAAACAACCTTTTACAACCCTTCTACTTCTTTCCATATTGATCCAAGTCTTGCTTTATATCCCTCATTCTGTTCTGTGAAAAACTAGTCACTTCACTTTAGGTAAAACTTATTTTTTAAAGATATTTGTAAAAAAAAAAGTCATTAAATAAAAACATAATTTTATCATTAAAAAAAATTAATACATACTTAATGCTACCTTATTTTATTAGTATCCATATAAACCTAGGGAGATTATACCTGAGTAGAATAAAATTAAAATAATGATATTTTATGTAAAAAACTGTTTTCTTTTTCTTCATAGAACATTCAAACCTCTTTGTTTTTATAATACCTTAAAATTGTAAATAACTTCAAAAGCATGCTGACTATCAAGCCCTGGAGGATATATTATAATTGTATTCTTTGACTCAGTTATAATTTAGAAAAGCCTTTTCATAGGTTTCAAGGATCTTTTCTTTACTGACTGAAATTTAGCCATTGAATTAATTACTCTCATCTCAAGGCTGTTGATTTAATTTAATTGGTGAACGACAGGACAAACTATGCAAAACAAAGTTTGTTCTGTAATATCCCGTCTGTCGCTCCCATTTTTTTAAATTTTCAGGCCTACTAGACAGGATTCTAAGCTAAACTCACATTTCCCCCATATTTCCACACCCAGCCCATTCCCATAATTCCTAAACCAGTTTTAATGGGTCACTGAGATTCAGTCCAGGTTAGAAGACTCTGGGGGTAGATACTGTTGGAGAAAATGTGGTGCTCACTGGGACGCAGATACTGATGATTGCAGCCTCTCCAGGAAGTTTATTGAGAAGCTCTCCCAACGGAGGGGGTCTGAAGATTAGACTTCAGCCTGTCCCTGGAAGGGGTGATATGAATTTATACAGTACCTTCCTAGGTGGGGAAATGATAGTCAGTGGGAGGGGGTCAAGGGTCTGAGTGAGGTTCAGGGGCCATTAGGAAGCCCTAGAGGTGAAAATTTTCCCTTGTATGGCTAGAGGGTAGTGGGTTTGGGAGTTATGTTTTCTTGGAATGCTGGAGGAGCAGGTGGTGCTTTGATCTGGTGGGGGTGAAGGTCTCTATCCCACTTTACTCCCGTCTCCATGTGGTTTCTTTGTTCAACCTTTGGGGGAAATGCCATGCTTTTAAGCACATAGGCTATGGGGGGGGCACTTGTCTTTTCTCAATGCATGTCAGGGGGAACTGAGTCACAGCTTGTTAATTATCGCAAACCTAGTGACCCCTCATTCCTTTAATATTCCTTTAACCTTTAACATTCGTAACTCTTTGTTTATATATATCTATATACATGTTGGGGGACCTGGGTATTGGGGTATATGGTACTGGGCAGGATAGAAGGGTGAAGGGATTTGGGGCATCAGCTTGATCTGGCTACTTCCTGCTGTCAAGGGGCATGAAGTTCCCTTCCATTCTGTCCAGTGGGCTGTGGTTTCAGGTTCCGCAGGGGTTGATATTGTCACTCACACAGCAGAAAGATGCCGTTTACATATTCCTGAGATGTTGACTGTACGATTCAGTGTATGAATCAGACAAGAAGCTGTAAGAGACAAGGACCAAAAAGAAGCAGCAGCAATGCTATCAGTAATGGTGTTATAATGGGTAAAAAGATTGATTTTAATGGTGAAGAAAAATAAGAGAACAATGAGGATACACATGATTGGTTCCCATAGTTATTATCTCAGGCTCTTTGAATGATTTTTATGTTTTCTTTCAAGACTCTAAGGTTTCTTATTGAGCATATGAGTGGCTTAGTAATTAAAGGAGAAGGGATGCTGTCAACTCCCACAATAGAGATAGAAGAAGTGGATAAAGGTTCTGAATGTTCTAGGAGGACTGAATATGTGGCCCCCACGTCAATTAAGAAGGAGATTGACTTACCTCCAACGTTGATGATAACCCTTGGTTCAGACTTACTGATGGAGATGTGGGGCCATTCTGAACCTGGGAACCCTCAGTCGTCTTTCCTCAGTCCAAGAAGTTCTGGAAAGGAAGATTTTGGCTTCAGATCTGTAGGGTGCACTGGAGGAAATTTCCTGGAAACCGTGTTTTCCAGACAGTCTGAATTCCAATGACCTTTGCACCAACACACTAAGCAAGGCCCTGGTGGGGGCCTTGGATCAGGGCAGGAACGTGCCCAATGCCCTTCTTTCTGCATTTGAAATAGGGTCCTGGTGGTGGCCAAAGGGAAGAAGAGGGAATGGGTTTTCAAGAATCAACCCTGAGGGCAGCAGCAAGGAGGGAGGCTTTAACCTGATCTTGCTTATACTTTTCCAATTTGGCTTCCTCTTCTCTATTGTTAAAGACCTTGAGGGCTGCTTTAATCAGGTCTTTCTGAGGGGTTTGAGAGCTGTCCTCTAACTTCTGTAGTTTCTTTCTAATATCAGGATAAAATTGAGTGATGAAGTGAGTGTGTAAGTACAGTTGACCAGAATCCGAGTCAGGATCTAAATTAGTATATTTAAGGAAAGACTCAGTTAATCTACACATGAAGGCAGCTGGATTTTCATCAGGCTTCTGTGAAATCTCTTTAATTTTTATCATAATTAACTGCCTTAAGGGCAGCCTTCCTCATGCCTTCTATTATGCAGGTTAAGAAATGGGCCATGTGAGCATGGTCAGTGAAGCCTGGTTGGTAATTCCAGGGGGTGGGGAGGTTAGTGGTTGGAACTGCAGTGGGCCTGCTGGGTGCCCATCAGGATCTTGGGTATGCATGAATTCTGTGAAAGCAATAGTGGCAGCCCAAATGCAGTTTTTTCCTCTGGACTTGTGGAGGAGGTAATGATAACATATGTGTCCTGATAGGTGTGGTCATATGAGTGAGTGAGGTGTTGAAATTCTTTAACGTATGTAGCAGGGTTTTCAGAGAAAGATCCTAACCAGTCCTCTATCTTGCTTAAATCTGAGAGTGAGAAAGGAACATATACTCTGACTATTCCTTCAGCCCCTGCTACTTCCCGGAGGGGTAAGAGAGGAGCTGACATCTGTGTGGAGTTAGAAGCCTGTGTGCTGGCAGAGGTGGAGGGCTGCGGCACGGAAGGTGGGGGAGGTAGTCCCCAAGAGCAAGTATGAGGAGGGAGGTGGGAGGGGTAGAAGGCAGCGATGATGTGGTCGGGGCCGGGAGTGGGGAGAAGAAGGGGTGGAGGGTGAGTCCGGAGATAACACCAGAGGATTATATGGTGGAAGTACAGGGGGTGCGTAATCTGAGGGATCAAAGTCAGAGTGTTCAGAAGTTTAAGGGGGTGCAAGTGATGAGGAGGAAGGTTTCTGAGAAGGTTTCTGGTGTAAAAGAAGAATTTGGTGGGGAGAGCAGGAATGGCAGAGGGAGGGGTGATTGCAAAGGTAAAAGAAGATCCGAATGTAAGGGATCACTGACCACCTGCCATTGCACTGGATAAAGTTCTCTTAGTCTCGGAGAACTTAGAAATCGAAAGTGCTATTCTCTGGCCATTGACTTTCATTGTCCAATGTGTATTGTGGCCACACAGAGGTCGAATAGAAAATGAGCGTTTAGGTCTGATGTCTCCTTCCGGGTACAGGGTTATAAGGTCGTGAAGGAGTCAGCCCAGAGGCATGGTTTTGGGGGAGGCTGAAATTGAATTCCCCATTTTAGGTGGGTTGGGTGAGACTAAGGGTCTCTAGGACAGGGGAGATTCTGAGTGAGACAGGTGTCCCCAAATCAGTCAGAAATCTCCAAGGAAACAGGAAACCGCGCTTGGAGCCAGGCACCTCCAGAGCCAAGGGGTTTCTTCCCATGAGGATGCCAGCCTTCTGCCCACCGTGGCCCTTGGGGACAGTGAGGATCACTGCCCTAGGGCTAGGATTTTTGGTGGGTTGCCCTGGACAACAGAAAAAGGACAGAGAGAGAAGGATCCTCCGGCTGAGAAACCCTTAACTCACCAGCCAAGATTCGATGTCTGGTGTTGGATGGGCATTCGGCTGCAGCAGGGGGGAGATTCCTCACCAATTAATCATTCTCAATGTGACCCCAGTCCTGGGTTTTCAGCATCAAATGTTGGAGAAAAGGCGGTGTTCTTCGGGACATGGAGACTGATGATTGCAGGCAGGAAGTTTATTGAGAAGCTCTCCCAACAGAGGAGCCTGAAGAATAGACTTCAGATTGCCCCTGGAAGGGGGAATATGAATTTATACAGTGCCTTTCTAGGCAGGGAAATAATAGTCAGTGGGAAGGGGTCGAAGGTCCAAGTGAGGTACAGGGGCCAAAAGGAAGAAACCGTAGATGCAAAAATTTTCCCTTGTATGGCTAGAGGGTAGTAGGTTAGGGAGTTATGTTTTCTTGGAATGCTGGAGGAGCAGGTGGTGCTTTGATCTGGTGGGGGTGAAGGTCTCTATCCCACTTTACTCCTGTCTCCACGTGGTTTCTTTGTTCAACCTTTGGGGGAAGTACCATGCTTTCAGGCATATGGGCTATGGGGGTCTTGTTTTCCTCAATGTTTGTCAGGGGGAACTGAGTCACAGCTTGTTGATTATTGCAAACCTAGTGAGGGGGAACCTCTAACAGATAGTCTATAGAAAGATTTTGGAGGAATTCGGGATAATCTTTTTAGATTTTTCGTCAAATAGTTTCTTTAGTCTTATATTTATGACCTTTTCATCCTGTTCAGCTTTCCTAATTTTGGGCTCCAGTAGTATTCATTTGCATATATTTGTGCTTATTTAATTTTAGCAATTTGAATAGAGCTCGTTTAAGAATTTTCATTAATTTATTTGATATTACCATTTGCAGGTATGAAGACCCACACTGAACAAACAGACAGACACAAATAGACACACAAACAAATATAATTAGTTTGGGTTATAAATCTCATACTTTTGGTACAGTTGTCTTTCAGTTTTCCATCATTCCAGGTCTTTTGTTTTGTTTTATTTTATTTTTTTTACAGCTTTTAAGATGTCCTCTGGGATCAGTGTTGCCTGTAATATACAAGGTTGTTCTTGGAAACACTTTTATATATATAAAAATTGGGGGAAAAGTTATCTGGGAATTATTTGGTTAACAGGTCTTTTAGCAATGAAGGTATATTTAGGAAGCTATGCTTTGAATATTTGGTTTTAATTCAGTAGTAAATCTCCCCTCTCCCTTTCATTGTAGGTTTTGGTAGATTCCTATCCAGCTCTTTTTGGGATTTTCCCCAGGGATGTCTAGGACAAAATATGCACATTGATTTGTTCTCAGTTTAAAAATTTCCCCTGTCCCTGGAAGGGTGGAGGTTGGGCCCAGGAGTCTTACCTCTCTGTGGTAGTCTTGTTCTGATTGTTTTCAGCTTATTAGAGCTTTGAGTAGTGTCATTCGCCTTCTGAAGTGCCAGTTTTCTTTAACTCGGTCCCTATTGTAATAAACTTCATAGGCAATGCTAACTAAACTAGAGATGAGTAATGCTAGTCCCCCATCAATTTTCTGTAGCTTCCTTCTTATCTCTGGAAAACTTTGAGTAATAAAGGTCATGTTTAAAAGTCTAGTACTTTCTGGACTTTCTGGATCTGCATTAGCATATTGCTGATAGGTAGTATAAATTCTTTCTAGGAAAGTAGATGGACTTTCTTCTGGTTCTTGTATTACTTAGCCTTTGTAGCTTTATAGCTTCAGGGACCTCTTTCTGCACTAAATTAGCCCAGTCATCAGCACCATTAGCATTACATTTAAGTCTTTACTGGTGCTGCTAATTTCTCTCTAGCATTCCCTATGTTGTCAGGATTTTTTTAAATTTTTGTTTTTTTCTGTTTCTTATCTGTTTCCTGCTCTGTTTCTTCATTTACTATTTTCCCTTCATCTCCTGTTATCTACAAGGCCTCAATACCAGTCCAATTGTAGGTTGGAGTAATTAAGCATTTTAATTTCTCTGTTTTTTTTTAATAGAGTGAACCAACATTTTCCCACCTATATAAATCTGATGGCAGGGGCTAGGGGAGTGGGGTAAGCATGTACACAAGTTCTTCATCTATTCCAAGAGGCATTTCCCAGAGGAGTAGAAATTTTTCAGGCTGCTGCTGATCTTAGAGAGCCATCCTAGCCAAACAGAAATACAGAGTTCTCCCCTGTCAAACCATACTCCATCCATTTCTTCCTGATTCTAAGTTAAATTGAGGCCAAAGTTTATTATAGGAAAAAAAACATTTCCTGCTTTTTCATTAGCTCATGACTGAATTTTTTCTAGTTCTTTTTTTTAAAAAATACAGCCTAAAGGGCTACATTTAGTAATGCTAATAGAATTGGAATTTCCTATTTTAAAGAAGTTCAGTAACCAGTAACTAATTTAGGAATGTTTGATCATTATATATATAGTTAAACATTACTTTAGCAGTGTTAGAGGCTCCCCCTTTTGAGGTTTGCAATAATTAGCAGGTCATAAGGCTCTGACTCAATTCCGATTGATGGAGCAAGCCATAGCCTATGTGCAGGGAGGCAGCCCATCTCCTCCCAGGAATGAACAAAGGAGCCATATCACAGTGGGAGTGGAGCAGATAAGGACCTTTACCCCTTCCGGGCTCAGGTGCCACTAATCTCTCCTGCATTCCAAGAATACCCTACCTTGTAGACCACTCTCCCTTAGCCATACATGGGAAGAATTCACTTCTACAGCCTCTTATTGGCCCCATGAACTAATCTCCATATACAATCTCCATGAACTAACATTTCCCCACCTTTTGATGTATAAATTCATAACTACCCTTTCCAGGGATGGGCTGAAGTCTCTCTTCACACCCCCACCATGCTGGCAGGCAGGCTGAAGTCTATTCTTCAGACTCCCTCCATTGGGAGAACTTCTCAATGAACTTCCTGCCTGCAATCATCAGTCTCTGCGTCCCAGTGAGCATTGCCCTTTTCTCCAACAAGCAGTTTAAAGACACCGAATATTTACATTACCTGAGTAATATACACCATTTAACGAAGACTTAACATGTATATTCTTGACTTAACAGACAGACAAACTTAAGGTTCAGGAGTATATTAGACTGATAGATTCAAATTTCAGGAGTACACTTAGCAGACAGACTTAAGTGGGGAATTGAACCCCAAGAGAATAGTACCTCCCCCCTGCTCTGCCCCCCCCAAAAACAGGAAAAAGTGAAGAGGTCAGAGCAAGATGAATCATTCTGGAAGGAGTTTAAGGGGATTCAAACCACTGAATTACCTTCCCAATCCACTTCTACCTTGGTGACCCACTCACCCAGTCAGATGTCCAGACTTGGGGCTGAAACTTCTCTCCTTGAAGCTTTAAAGCACCTTTAGGGACTAGAGTACCAGCAAGGTAGGAGAAACCCAACTGTTGAGCTTTTAGACCAAGAAGTTCTAGCAGCTGCAGAAAGTTCAATTACTGTGCTTACCTCTCTCGCTGAAGCCCCAGAGGTCTGACTTTTTCAAGGACCTCTTTCTCCTTAATCCCAGCTGGGTCACCAAATTGATACCGAGCAAAAGCAGGTTCTTTTCTCCTGATGCATCTTTAAAGCCGATTACTGAGACACCAGGTTTTCAAAGAGAGAAAGAGTTTATTTGCTTGCACAAGCAATGGAGCACAGTGGACTCATGTCCCAAAACTGCCTCCCTGATCTGCAGAAATTCTAATATTTAATAACATCAGAGTGCTAATGAATGATTGGGGTGGAGCTGAAGATAGATTCCTTCATTAATAAACATTAAGGGGCTGAGCAGCATGGAGGGGCTACTGTAGCACAGCAGGGTCAGTTACTAGGATCTGGGATAGAAGTATACAGAACAAAGGTCAGTTAAAGGGTTTTCATATGGATATTAAGCAGAGGTAGGTGGAGTGGTTACCATCCCAATAGTAAGCATACACAAGGGTGAGCCTAATCTATAAACAAGGTAAGGTCAATCTAGAATTTCCATCACAAAGGTAAGCATACATAAGGGTAAGGTTAACTCCAGAGTAACCATAAACAGGGGTGAGACCACTCTATCCAGCTTCACTAATTTCAGGTATTAATCTTTGGTTATTTTCTAATATAAAGGCACCTGTATAATGATTTAGTAATCATAATTATTTGTTAATTATTAAGCTTCTATTACAAGAATGTTTTTTTCTCTTTCCTGCATGTGTTTTTCTTTGGCCATAGCTATATACAGAGATTGGGCCACTTGGAGAAGGGATTCAATAGTGTTACAAATGCAAGCAATTTTATTTACTCATTTGGTAAGAAAGAAGGTAAAAGGAAAAAAAAAAAAAAAAAAAGGAAATGGAAACCTGTTTGGAAGGACAGATTTTGAAAGGTGGGGTTTAGTTTGCTAAAGGCTGCCAATGCAAAATACCAGAAATGGGTTGGCTTTTTTGATGGAAATTTATTAGGTTAAAATCTTACAATTCTGAGGCTATGAAACTGTCCAAATCAAGACATCATCAGAAATGCTGTCTCAACAAAGGTCAGCTGCTGGTGATCCTGGACTCCTGCCACATGGCTAGGCAAAATGGTGGCCAGTCTCTGCCTTCTCCAGCCTTACTGTCTCCCCAGGTTCAGCTGTGGGTGAACAGGCATACAGTTTGTCTCTCCCCTCACCTTCAGGCTTCTTGCTTCATCTTCAGCTGCTCCACTGATTCCAGCCTCCGGGCCCTCTCTCAGCCCTTCAGGGTTTCTCTATCTTTCTATGGTTGCAGGCCATTCTGGAGTTCCTCTCTCACATGACCAGGTAAAATGGAAGCTTTCTTTCTCTGTGTGTCTCTGAATATTTCTCCTGTTTGCAAAAGACTTCAGCAAGAGGGCTGAGACCAACCCTGGGTCACACCTCACTGAAATATCCAAGCAAAGGCACCCAACTGAATTCAATCCAATCAAAGGGTCCCACATCACAGGATTGGACCAATTTATGAACATAATTTTCTGGCATCCACAAAAGACCCAAACCCACAAAGGCAGGAAAACAGTAACAATTATAGTTAAGGATTTTATTTCTTACACTCTCAATCTCTCTTTACTGTAAAACACTCTTCATTTTCTAATATTGTTACTGAGCAAAAGCGTGGTTCTTTTCTGCCTGATGTGCTCAATGACCAATGCCTGAGACACCTGGTCTTCATAGAGAGAAAGAGATTATTGCTAAGCACATAGCAAGGAGATAAAGGGCCTGTCAGCCTAAAATAGGTCTTCTGGAGTCTGTGGAGTTTAGGGTTTTAAGAATTCAAACAGGAGAGGGTTGAGTGATTACTATTACAAAAGCAAGTATAAACAAAGTTGAGATTAGTCTGGAATAACCATAAATAAGGGTGAGAACAGTCTAGAATAACCATCACAACAGCAAGTATAAACAAGGCTGACACTTGTTTGGAATAGCCATAAATAAGGGTAAGACCTGTCTAGAGAGTTTCAGTAATTTCAGGTATTAACTTTTGGCTATTCTATAATATACTGGGAAAGTAAGGGAAAAAAGCACCTATATAATGATTCAGTAATCATAATCACATGTTTCTTCTTAACTCTTTATTGCAATATCTGAGGAATGACATTTTCTTTTTCAGTAATATTCAGTAGCTCTATGTGTGAGTACAGAACCAAGACACAAGTCAGCATGGAAATCAGAGGACCTTGGGGATCTGGACTAAACTTACCTGCTATTTCAGTTTCATCTCCCTTCTTATCCTTCCCTAGTCTTTATATGCCAGTAATATGGAAGTACTCACGATCCTCCAGCACACAAATCACTTCTCCTTGTTTTCCCAACCAGAAATGGCTTTCTCTTCTTCTTATTAATTCATTAAACGATGACTTATTTTTTACATTCTAGGTGTTAGTGGTTCTAGGTACAGTGATACTTATACTAATTGAGAACAAATATTCAATCTACCACTTCCCAAAACTACTTTTTAAAGTCATGAAAATATTTCTAGTTATAATGCAATAACTTAGGCAAATATTCATATAACATTTAATCCTGTACTGACTTTCTTAATACTCCTGTATTTTTCTGTATTACACACAGAGTCATATATACAGAACATATCCGTGGGTACATGCACATTTCCACAGCCCTACCCTAATACCAAATATAAAGCAGTGGGACAAATTTTAGTGGATGGAAAATCATTGGCTAGAGTCACACAGAAGGGATCCTAGCCCTGCCTTGGCCAGCGATCAGCTATGTCAATGGAAAATTCACAAAGTTATAGGTTTCACAATAATAAAACTGAATTAGCTCTCTTCCAGTTTTGGAATTCTAGTAAATCTGCATGTAAAATATACATATCCTCATTTGCCATATATTCTTATTTATTATATAACTTAAATATTCTAATTTAAAGAAAAGATGAAGACACCCCTTTAGTTGAATAACTACGATTGAAAGTATCTAAAGGGGTTTTAAATGTCCAAAAAGAATTACCTAATTTTGCTTAAACAATTAGTTATCAAAATCTAGAATAAATAGATCTAAATATGTTGTGGGTTGACCAGGATGGGAAATCTGGCCACTAGACTTGGGTTTATAATCACTAAAGAGGTCTTTCACTGTTGAGAGAAAAGAAATCCATTCACATGCAATTGAAATTCAAAATAAGTTCTTCAGCTTGCAGTTTAAATGTAAAGTAGTCAAAACATTCATTGATTAAGCACTTAATTTTTTGAAGCAGGATTCTCAAAGAAGAGGAACTTAATTATATCAGGGCTAGCTACAATACTAAACAATGTTTTTCATTAATCTCTACTAATACAAAAGGCAACCACTGTTCAAAGAGTAAGCATGAATAACAATGGTTTTGAATGATAAAAAAATTATATAAAGTGTAGGAAGCATATTCTTTATCACATCATTCATCAGTAACAATATTTGCATTTTTGTCTTTAATAAAATGAAGACAGGAAATAGAGAGGGAATCAAATAATAAAATGAATATGTCCACTTCCAAGGCTCCGTTTCCCCAAGCATGCAGGAATAATTCTACAAGTTGAGTAAAGGCCACCTTTAGATGGGTGACTCCAAAACAATAGCTAGAGTTTCCAATAGAAGAATGTATTCATAATTATTTACTTCCCTAAGTATCTATTGAAATTAACTAATTAAGAATTATACACAATTGAGCACACAGTTCTCAGGTAATGGATAACATTAACTAATTGGGAATTATTTAGCTGGAAGAAATTTACAGTTTTAAAAATCAGTTACTTTAAAAGAAAAAAAAAAAAAAACCAGAGAAAGAATAGAATGGTAAGAGATATTGATACATGCCATTTTCATTTCCTAGAAAAGTATGTCAGAAAACAAGATTTGAAATTGTCTCCAAAATTTTAGAAACATATTTCTTGACCTTAATGGTAGCTTTCCCAATAAATTCCTATTAGGCAAAGGGCTGGATATTTCTTTTTATGTCTTGGTTGGAAAAGACAAACAAAATTCTTGCCATAGCTACAAAAACCATAAGTGACTAGGAGAAAAAGGAATTGTTCATCTTCATAAAGAGATGGAAAAGTAGAAAATCTATCATAGATCACTTTAAAAGAAATAAAAATAAGTTATATTTAAAAACTCAGTTTATCCACCATTGTGAGCTAAGAGTACACAACCCAATACAAATAATGTAAAGAAAGTATAACAATAAATTAAAAGTGAATAGTTTTTAATAAGACAGAATAAATTCCCATTATTTTAAATGTAATAACAAAAATGACCATTAAAATATAAACTCTACTTACCAAGAGAGGGCCCAAGCAAGGATCTGTAACTCAAAAAGAAACTGAAAGATTATGTGGCCAGCCTTGAAATAGTTAAATCATAGATTGCAATTTGAAAATCTGAAATCCTGTGAAAATTGAAATACAGTAAAAGCCAGGTATGTGCAATCCTTTCAATAACCACTCTCCTCTGCTCCCAACACCTCAAAGAAGAGCATGCTTTAGTCTTTAATAGATTCATCTTTCCACTGATTCCCTTCATATAAGAAGGTGGCAATCCTACTAAGAGTATTTGCAATGAGTAGAAGTGGCACCAGCAAATACAGGTATTTTAGTTTCCAAAATGTCAAAACAAACACCATGGGAATAGGTTGGCTTAAAAAAATGGGAATTCATTGGCTCACAGTTCTCAGGCTAGGAAACTCCAAAATCAAGGTTTCATCAAGGCGACATTTTCTCCCAGAAGACTATGGCATTCTGGGTCTGCTTGCAGGCAATCCTTTATTTTCGGCTTCTCTGTCACATGGCAATTTACATAGTGTCCTCCCCTTGCTTCTCTCTTCTCTTCTGGGTTTCTGTTGATTTCCAGGTTCTGACTACTCTCTGTGGCTTTCTCTATTAAAGCTTTCATTAATAAGATAGGACCCATCCTGAGTCAATTGGGTCACACCCTAATTGAAGTAACCTCATCCAAAAGTCCTAGTTATAATGGGTTCACACCCACAGGAATGGATTAAATTTAAGAACATGTTTTTCTGGGGTTCATAGTTTTAAGCTACCACAGCAGATCATCACTCAATGGTTAAAGGAAGGTCACTGGTTAAACAACATCATGATGAGAGTATTCAGATTTGACAGATACCCTCTGTGGTAGCTTGGTATTCTTTATGAATTTATGGATTGAGTTTGTAAACTGGTCTGCTCCTTTGGGCATATTAGATTGTATTAGACCCAGAAGTTTCACTTTTACTTTATTAAATCAAGATTAGGGCTTTTATTTGACCACATCATTAGGGCAACTCAGTTTGAGTCCCTGCCTACAGCTAGCCTATAGCTGTGGGCTATATAATAGATGCTCAATAAAAGACCGGGAAGTAAAATACATGGAGAAAGAGAACACAGAGAAGAACACAAAGGAAGAGAGATAGCTTATCAGACAGGATCTTCGGCCCTGGGAGGAGAGATGAGTCTGATAGTCTACAGCTGACCTTGTAAAGAGACCAGAGCAGCTGAGCCTGGAAAGAAATGAGCCCTGGGAAGAGAGAAGAGCCTATGCCAGCCTACAGTTGAGATCAGAAGCAGCTGGGGCCATGGAGCCTTAAGAGGAAAGAGGAAGGCCGAACACTCACAGACATCACCCACCATCTTATATTAACATGTGGCAACAGACTTTGGGTGAGAAAGTACCTCTTAAGTAACCTTGAGTTGGTCTCTTTAGGGCCTTGTGACTGTAAGCTTCTACCCCAAATAAATACCCTTTATGAAAGCCAAGAGATTTCAGGTACTTTGCATCAGCATCCCTTTGGCTAACTAATACACTTTTCAATGTACATACTCTTTTAAAATGAAATTATTGATAATATTTCTTAATCTAGAATTCTCAATTCTGCAAAATTTCAGAAGTCAAAACTTAGAATAGCTCTTCTGAAAAGAGGTCATAGAATTTGTTTATTAACTAGTACATCAGGTGCTCCACTGTCTTCTCCATCACTTTACGCTCAATAATATTTTTACCCTCCTCCTCACATGTTTTCATAAAGAGAGTCAGCTACTACTCACCATTTTATATATTACTGTTTCGCATATCGCTGTGTCACTTAAGATGCCACGGGTAGAAAGAAGTCAGTTGCTAAAAGTAAACTATCGAATTCTCTTGTAGAATTATAATATATTATTTATGTAAAATTACAAAATAGAAAAATATAACATGATTCCTATAGCAGTTTGATATTATTGATGAATTCCACAAAGTAATACTGGATTATGTTTGTAAACTGGTCTTTTCCTCTGGGCATATTAGAGTGTATTGGGTTCAGAGGTTTTACTTTTACTTGATTAAATAATGATTAAGGCTTTGATTGGGCCACATCAGTAGGACATTGCATCTTCATGCACTTAGTGGGTGGAGACACAGAGAAATCACACCACAGAGAAGGGAGTTTGGAGTTTTTGAGCTGGAGCCCCAAGAAGTAAGCACACGGAGGAGCTTGATCATGAGGAAAGAGAAAAGGCTCCAGGAAGAGAAACAAGCTGTTCACCTGATAGTCTACAGCGGGCCTTGTGGAGATAGCAGAGGCGCTGAGCCCGGAGAGAAGCAAGCCCTGGGAAGAGAGGAACCGAGGAAGCCTGAACCCTCACAGACCTCGGCAGCCATTTTGCTCCAACACGCGGCAATAGACTTTTGTGAGGAAAGTAACTTATGCTTTATGGCCTGGTAACTGTAAGCTTCTAAGAACTCCAAATACATACCCTTTATAAAAGCCAACAGATTTCTGGAACTTCGCATCAGCACCCCTTTGGCTAACTAATACAATTTCTATTCAAGTGGATGTTACTTTATACAATTAATATTTTCCTGATAATTTGTTTTAAACTAATCTAATTTTTTGCAAAATTATGTATAAACCTTCACCACCTTTCTTTTATGGAGTATGAAAGCAAGTTATTTAATTAATATAAAGTTAATGTTTTGTAAAGGCAAACATCTTTCAAGGATTAAAGAGGCACTAAGATCTTCATTTATTTGCTTTTTAATAATATAGGCATTAAACGTTTTCATAAAGCAAAGCATACATAGAAAGTAAAAATTAAATGGAAGACTGAGTAATTGTCTGGTGGATTGATCATAGAAAATTTATTGATCATAGAAAATTTATCAGATAGTAATTCAATTTCTGGTCCAAATAATCTCCCCTGCCTTTTCATGGGGGTGTGGGTGAGTGTGAGCTGGGGATCAGATGTGGCATTTGAGAGCTGTCCCATTTATTTTGGCTACAGAGCTGCCGTGTTTAGAACGACCATTCTTTGTTGAAGTTGCTTGAGCTCTTCATGCTGGGTTATGACACATGCCAGGGTGTGCTAGCCAAGTTTGCATGGCAAATGCTCAATGTCAAGCTATTATCAGTATTGTCACTGCTTTGATTCACATCTAGCCAGTGCAATTTTTCAATCACAACTCATCTTTCCAAATATTTCCCTATACTTGTCTTGCCTTAAGAATAATTATTCATTGCTCATTTGATTTTTTTGCCTTTTTTCCCTGCAAAATAAAAGCCCATATATTTTATTCTAACCTCTAACGTCCCACTCTTCTGACACTCCGTGAAGCTCATGAGTAATTTCCCTTTCTAGAAATAGCTAGGCATCCTTCTGAGATGTTGTTAAAGCCTGTTTTAATATAGCATGTGTTTATTTAAACTCAATGCCAAATAGCTCCTTGGTGGTGGTTTCTGCTCATAGACAATAGTTGAGTAGACCACGGAGAATAATTTTAAGAGTGAAGGAGGTTGTTCTGTGACAAGGCTAAAGCACTTTAGGGAAGAAAGTGCTAGCAAACATTCCCTTCACCTTTCAGGAGCAAGGGTCTTGTCTTCATTTCTCATCATTGGGCCATTAGGTTTGTCAAATTTCTAATACATTAGTAAGGTTCAATAGTAACCCAGATATTAATGTCCCATTTCTCTTTCCTGGAATTGGAGAAATGTCTATAGCCATATCTTTTAACATGTGAGGTGACAGATGACCTAGCCAGAAAAACAGCTAAACCTAGGCATACAGATGAGAAGGCAAGTTTATTTTTCTATTATCAAACCAGATGCAAATAATTCAACTAATTGTGTTTGAACAAGAATCCATACTTTAACAATACATTAAAACTACAAGAAAAGATAGGACATGAATGCACAGTATAAATACTGCTTTTAAATGCACAGTAGACAATTTTTTGTAAAACCACGAAGAAAAGGAATTTTGCATATGCTAGTGTTTGAAAAGACTTGAATACATTATGAACTAAAAAGTAAAATATTCTTGCATAATTTATAGTTGAAATGGAAGAAGCAATGCTTTTTTCTTCCTTTCTCATTTTCTTCTTACTTAAAAATAAAAAAACATTGGATTGGTCACAGGCTTTTATTTAAATAGCTGATCAGAGATTAAGCCTCCTGATAATTGTCTCAGCAAATCCACCTGCCTTCAGCAATTCTGAGTGCGCTGCCTCTGTCCCCTGACTGCTTTGCATGCTCTCTCTGGTGTCCCCAGCAACAGGTGTCTCATTAGCACCTGAGCTGTGCCAGCTTCTGAGAAAGGCTGCGAACTGATTAAACACATGCTCCATTTTTATCTCTTTATGAGTCATTACTTAAAGTTTTATCACCAGATTGCCACACTTAATTACGTGGAGCCATAATTAAATATGAGCATTCTTAGGCCTGCTTTCTAAAATTTCAGTATAAACTTCAGTGATATGTTTTGCTGTTTGCTAATTTAAAGCTATCTTTAAAAGAACTGTAGGAGGTGCTTTTTTGAAGGGAGTAGATGGGGGCAGGGAGTTTATTTTTTCATGCATAAGTTTTTTGTGTTCTTTTTTTTTTCAACCTGAAAAAAAATTAAAGAAACACATTCTGAATTTAAAGGCCTAGAGAGAATCACCAGAAATACAGAAATTAAATTAGAGTGAGCTAAGTTTGTTTTTATAGCGTGCAGGAAATTAAGGTATGGCTTGCCTTATAAATTACCATTTAACTAGGATAGCGGCAAATCTCAGGCAAAATCAGATGACTACCTGAATTCTCCATTTACCCTGAGTTCTGGAAATATCTGTTAATTTGATGAGGACAATATAGGACAGAATTATGGTGTTATTAAGAAGATTAATAGCAATAGGTTATCTTTTTCCCCTAATATATTTGTATCATACATTTAGACTTAAATTCATGTTTTGTTATTTGCGCTGATGTCCTTAGAACAGTCCTATATACATAACCGAGGACTAAGCTGGAGCCCTTCTCCACATACCCCATTTTTAAATATATTTGAGTAACCGGAATATTTGGTTTTGTTGTCACACTTGTATGTGGCTCTCCAGGACACTCCTTTAGGATCATGAGATTTCAGACAATCTCATAGGGAAATTATGAAAACGAAAGCATGAATTTTCCTTTTGAGTGTTACACGAGAATGTCACCTAAAGACTTAGGATTCTATGAGAAAGGCTTATATTTGGAAGCTACTCCAGCCCCCTAATTAGCAGCCTTCACCACTCAAGCAGCCCCTTCTTCAAGGATCACTGACAGCAACTCCATCACCCTTTGTGGGGAAACATCCCTTAAGTCAGGGAGAGATCTCACTCTGGATTCCGTCAGGCTTCTCCAGTCTTGAGAAGTGCCCTAGACATAAGCCAGATGTAGTTAATGTTTCTTCTGGCTTATTCTCACAGGAGACCAGAGAGAGTAAGGGGTGATGGTGGAGGATGGGGTATAGATTCACAAGAAATGATACAAGAAAGGATTCCTCCAGTGCAAGTTTTCATTTTCAATCTTCCTATAAGTGAGAACTGCAGTTTTGTTGGTTTCTTTACTAATTGACCAACTGTAAAAATTTGGACACTTTTTGTTGCAAGTATAAAAGAAAAAAAAAACTAAATGAAATAAAATGGAGAGTAGATATGGTTCAAGCGGTTGATTGCCTGCTTCCCATGTGGGAGGTCCCAGGTTCCGTTCCTGATGCCTCCTAAAAACAAACAAAAACAAACAACAAGCAAATGAACAAACAAAAAAACAACTCCCGGGAGCTGATGTGGCTCAGTGGTTGAGTGCTGGCTTCCCACATACGAGGTCCCGGGTTGAATACCTGGCACTGGTACCTCAATAAATAAATAAATTAATTAAGTAAATAAATTTTTAAAACAGAAATAAAATGCAAAGCCTCCCAACTCCAATTGGATTCATTAAAAAGGGACTAGATTGGCTTTTATATATGAAAAGTCAAGGAGTCATTCTAGCTTCAGCTGTGGCTTGCTGGAGGAGCTTGAATAACATCACAGGAACTGTGGACTTCCTTGCTGTCTCTTAGTCTCCTCTGAATTGGCTCAGCCCTGACCACGTGAATTAAAAGAACAGAAGGGGTAAATCCCCAAATGAGAATCAGAGGCTATTTCCTGGAAAAGGAAGAACTAGTGCTATGAAATAAACAACCAATGGCTAAACACTAATCACACCTTCCACAGTCTAAACCTATACTGAAGCAAGAGTTCTTATTCAAAGTGCAGGGCTCCGGCCATGTCCATAGAAATGATAATTTTCCATTATCATATTGGATGCATTTGTTTCTTTCCTGTTTCACTGGCATCTGGCAGAGCTTCACTCCAGAGCCTCGTGTGAATGATCTACATTTTCTCTACAATATTCAGATAAAGCAAACATCACATTAAAAAACAAGCAAAACTAAATTAAATTAATTTGATTTGGGCACATTCATTAGTATAGGCAAGCCCAAATATTTGGGAAAGTATCTTCAGCTGTCTACCCATTGGATGGCTGCTTTGCTTAATTCACCAGACCTGTGATCATCATTGCTCATTAAAGAACATTGACTTTGTGGTGGTCTGAAGCGGTATGTACTCCAGAAAAGCATGTAAAATTTAATCCATTCCTGTGGGTGTGAGCCCTTTGTAAGCAGGACCTTTTTATTAGGCTATTTCAGTTAACGTGTGACCCACCTCAACCACGATGGGTCTTAATCTTATTACTAGAATCCTTAATTAATAGAATGAACTCTGACACGAGTGAGAGAAAACTGCAGACAGATCTTCCAGAAGCTGGACATCAGTGGAACCCAGAGACTCCACCATGTGCCTTGCCATATGACAAACTAAAGACCAACAATCACCTGCAGCCAACCTTAGGAGCCACTCTTCAAGGAGAAAGTATCACCTCAATGAGTCCTTGATTTGTACTTTCTTTTAAGCTCAAAACTGTAAGCTAATAATTTCCCATTGTTTAAGCTGATAAAAGTTGATGAGATGGGATGTGGGTGGAAAGGAATGTATCTTCACATTTATATGAATGTGAGTAGACAGATTTATATTTTTGCATCTGAATTTAAGTAGGAACATTTCACCCTACTATATTGGCACTTTAGAGCCCCTTTAAATTTTTATGTCTTGATAAAAGAATAAAGCCAGAGGTGAATCTAACAGAGTATTAATACTACCCAATTCTTTCTGGATATAATTGTTTCTTGGCCTCAGAAAGAAGTACAAGATAGGATTTAGCAATATAAGCTCCTCAGAAGGAAGAGAACCTGAGAACAAGTAGAAGTATAATTAAAGAGTGAAGGAGAAAGTTTGAGAAAGTAAATCATATTACTAATTAGGAAGAGTTCCACAAGTTCTGGGATAAAGGTAAAGAAATCGTTCAAAAGTAGGATTGTCCTGGGAAAGATGGGCTAAGTGGGAGGTAAAAATAATAAAATTGTGAATGAAGAAAAGTGTCCCTGAGTTTGGAAAATGGAGATCCAAACGGTCCTTTTAATGTGTGTTTATAACTCATCAGTTAGGCTTTCATTTTGACTATTGTGGCAGTTTGAAGCTTTTTGGGACCCCAGAAAATTCTGTTCTTAAAGCTAATCCATTCTTATGCTTATAAACCTGTTGTCGATGGGAACTTTTGATTAAATTACTTCAGTTAAGGGTCTTTGATTAGATTGAAGGAACCAGGGTGGGTCTTGATCCTCTTACTGGAGTCCTTTATAAATAGAGGATAAAAGAGCCACAGTTACAAAAAGAAGGCTACAGAGGCAGAGAGGAACCCAGAAGTTGAGAGAGAAGATGCTGGGAGCCAGAAGCTGAGAGGAAGACACTTCAACCAAAAGCTGAAAGCCATGAGGCCCGGAGAAGAGGGAACAGACAAGCCAAGGCCACCATGGTGCCCTCCACATGCCTGATCACTCATAGCTGCAACTCAGGGAAAAGGATCTCCTGATGATGCCTTGATTTGGACACTTTCACAGCCTCAGAACTGTAATATTTTAACCTAATAAATTCCCATTTTAAAAGCCAGTCCGTTTCTGGTATATTGCTACCAAAACCTTTCAGCAAACTAAAACAACTGTGTAATAATTCACCTATCTGCCACTTTTCCTGACACATGGTAGGTGTTCAATAAATGCTGGTAGAATAGAAGGTATTTTCAAACTCAACCTTTATTTTTAATCCTTGTTAATGGCTTTGAAAAATGCTAAATCTCATCTTTTAAAGGTAATATTATTATGCTTTAATTTGTAGCAGAAACAGCAGACTTTGGAGTCTCAGAAAATATATAGGGAATGCATTTTTTGTGGCATGTAATTTCCTTAAAAAGCCTTTATTATTCATGGTATGCCTACAGTATTTGAGTACCTATTGCTGGCCACATATAATTCTCTTCCCCGGATCCACATTTCTTTGGGCATTTTCATTATATACAAGGAAATTCTTGGAAGAAAAAGTATGGGAATTCAAATTCCAGTGTTTTTCTATTAAGGATTTTTGTAAAGGAGGCATTCTTAGTAATTCAAGTTGCCTTTGCTTAACTCAAATTAAGACAGTATAGAGTTTCAGGAAGATTTCAGGGTCTTTGAAGACAATTTGAACTTAGAAATGCAGCGATTGCGCCAATTCCTGTTTAATCTGAAACTTTTTTCCTATTTCCTACTTCTAGCTTAAATATTCAATGTAGCATTTTTATTGCATCTACTTTGCAGTAATTTTTTTTCCAGATTTTATTCCCTATTCTGTGGGCCACAGTTTTATTTATATTTCTATGCAGAAATTTTCCCAGTGAATATTTAATTGTCAATATTTTATCTTTAAAAGCTACTGAAAATAATCTGACATCTATATTTTTTCATTTGATTAATGGTGGCTGTTGAGTATACAATATTGATTAGAATTAGTATTTCAAATTAATGGGAAAATACAGCTACAACTTTTCCAGTATTGAAGGACATATTAAGCACCTATCATTTTGGTACAGTTCTACAAAGAGTTTTCTGTCATCTACCATATTTTCCGGATATTTTTAGAAGAAACAACAATGACTAATATCAGAATTTTGTTCATCAAGAGGATTACAATATGGGAAAACAGTGAAATAAGTACAAAACATATTAATGACTGACGAGCTTCTATTGGACTGATTCTGATACAGATACCAATCTTAAACTTTGATCAAAATTTAAAAACAAAAACAAAAATTTGCAGGCACTGAAGAGCAGACAAGTGAAGGAAGATGAAAGAGAGAAGACTGACTGCATTTAGAGGATGGGAGTGGTCTTAGTGAGTTTTCTCTTTTCATGATTTCTGGAGCACTTATATCTCTCATAGAAACCCACTGTGTTTGGGCTTGAAAAACCAAAGGGCAGTGCTCTGATCTTCACAGGTGCTGGAAACTGAGAGTGGAAATGCCTGAGAGGAGAGAGGCAGAGAGGAGCCCCACAAGACAGACTCCAATCAGCCAAGCTAAGGATAAATGAACTAAACTGAGGTTTTTGTTGTTGTTTCTAGGAGCAATGCAGCTATGTTCCATTTATTATGAAAGCCTGAACTCCAGTGCTTGGAACAGTGACTGACACATAGTGAGTCCTTATAATAATAATAGCTAACATTTATTGAGTAATTTCTATGTCAGTAAATATGAAGTAGATCAGTAGAACTTATCCTCCTGACAAAAAGAAAACAAAATTGGTTAAAAACAAAAAGAAAGAAGCATAATAGAATGTAAAATCTATAATGGTGATGAGGAGTTGAAATTCTAGTGAAATATGGGTCTTAGAAAGATAGCATTGACTGGTGAAGGAGTAGGTTTTGAGGGAGTTACTGAATATATGGATCTTCAGATGCTCTTTTTTACATTTATTTTCTAAAAAAACAAATGGTCAATCAGTATTTACTAAATTATATTCCCCTCTCTCTTACCAACCACACCCAAATTATTATGACAAATATTGCTGATTTTTGCCTCCTAAATATATCTAGAGCTAACCTTTTTTTTTCTTGAGAGATCCTGGGGATTGAACCCAGACCTCATGTGTACATGGGAGGCAGGCCTTCAACCACTGAGCTACATCTGCTCCTCAAGGAGAGTTGTTTTTTTTCTGTTTGTTTGTTTTTGTTTTTAGGAGGTACTGGGAATCAAACCCGGGACCTCATACATGGGCTACATCTTGAGCTACATCTGCTCTCCACATCTATCAATTTTGTTTGTTTGTTTCCGCTGCCATCATACTCGTCCAAGTTACTAACCTAGCCCATGAGATAGCTACAGTCAGCATGTATTCTCCACAAAGGAGTTACGGTAGCCTTTTACAGTTAATGTATGTTCATGTCACTCTTCTGTTTTAAACACTCTCATCACTTGCCTTTATTTTTAGGATAGCAAAAAAATGTGGAAAAAACCCAGCATGACCATAAATAGAGAAAAGTAAAAATAAAAAATAAAGACTGCTATATATTTTCACTATACAATCTTATGCAGTCAGTTTTAATGAATAAATAACATCTACCTGTATCAACACGGATATACCTTAAAAATGATATTGAGTGAAAAAAAAAAGTTGAGAAAAGATATGGGAAACATAATGTCATTGTTGTAAATTCAAAAAAACAGAAAATCAAGAATATATATTGTTTATGAATGAATCCATTTACAAAAAAGTTTCAAAACATGGTTATGAGATACCACATATTTTTCAGATAACTAATTTCATTTCTTTTAAATATTTTTAAGTGTGCTCGCAAAATAGATGAAACAAATGCAGCAAAATGTTAACGTTCCTTAATTACGATTAGTGTATACTATTTTCTTTTTTTCTCTTGTTTGAAATATATCACAGTTAAAAAATAATTAAATGCAAAAACAAAACACATCTGACAGATAAACAAATCTTTCAGATATTATTTTCCCCCATGATTTCTACCAAAATCCATCAGTCTTACAATACCAGGTAAGAAAGTTAAGAAATGGGAATTCCTTTTGGGAATGTAAAGTAGTATGAATAATTTGGAAAGCACTTTGACTTTAAAATAAAACTCTCATTTCTAGGAATTGTTAGGTATATAATACTTCTCTCAGTTGTTCTCAAAAGTTTGTGTATTAGGAAAACTGTGCACTCTTAGAAATTACTGAGTTCAACAAAGTTCTTTGGTTTATATGGATTTTATATATTGATATTTACCATATTAGAAATTAAAACTGGGAAAAATTTAAAATACAAGAATACACAAGCACACAATAAATTAGCCACCATAATAATGAGGTTACCTCTGGAAAACTCCACTTTACATGCCTAATAAAATGAGTGTGAAAGACAAATAATGCCTCAGTATTATGAAAATTGTACAAACCTACTGATAAGATGTCATGGATATCATATTTTGATATCCATCAAACTAGGGAAAATCTTGCATGTGAGCCTCACCTTACATGTACAAGGATTTTAATGAAGCAATGTTTGCAGAAGTGGAGATTTTGGAAAAAGCTAAAATGTTCATCAATATGGAAATGCATAAACAAATTATGGCATATTTCAAATTAGAACATTTTACAGCACATAAAATGCATACATTATAGATCTGTGTTTTAATGTAAAAACTTTAGAAGTTTCAAAGCTGTAATATTAAAGTGAAAAAAGTGAGTTGAAAAAGGATATCCACAATATGTTGCCTTTTACATAAAAATTACAACAATCAATGTTATATATAGTGTGCATTTAGATATATATGTATATATGTCTATGTAAACATATATGCAAGAATATGTACCAAATTATTTTTCTCAGGTTGGAAGAGATAAAAAAAAATAATTGGATAAAACAAAAAACAAAGGCTACTTAAAATTTAAATGTAAAAATATAATTTTATCTTAAAAATTTTTGAAGGAGATAAAACAAACTGTGAACATACCAATAGGAGCTGTTTATTTCTTATCAAAATATCAGAAAACTGACTCATTGTAATATAGAATTCTGTAGTGAGTAAGGTTAATATATACTTACTGTATCTATTAGCAATGTTAGAACCCTATTTTTCAATAGCTACATTATTATAATGAAAAATTAATCCAAAGTGTTCTTTAAAGCTCACTTAATTTTATAGTTCTGAAGTAATAAACATTTACCTTTTTTTGTCTTGTAAAATATTGTGATGTTTTGGGGATGCATGAACAGATCAAGTTTACATTTACATTTAGTAATCTTTTATCTGTTTACCCAGTGAACTGATAATCTAGAGAAAATCTGTTTAGCTTAATCCAGGGTGAGATTCAATATATTGGAGACAAACTTTGCTTCTATCTAAATAGGCAGAACTGATTTTCTCTCTATTTGTATATTCTTTCAATCTCTTTTTATAAGTTCAAGGGAAATTTAATTACTTAAATGAAATTCATCTTAAAATTAATGGCAAGAACAGTCATTAGCCTCCATTGTAGAATAGATCATATTCCTTTATAGTATTTATTTCACTGTTCTTGTGTGCCTCTTGTTTTTCATGTGTTAGGGCAAAGATGGAAATTAATGAAATCATTGCATCCCTCATCAAAAATGGAAATAATAGGGGGAGAGCAGTAAGCATATATAGAATGAGCTAAATATGTCCAAATAAAACTGGAGTCAAACCAAACAGATATGAAAGACTTTCTAAAGACAAGTTATTTTGTTCTTATGGAAACAAACAACTAAAACTTCACTTCTGCATGTACACCAATCTTTCTATTTGTCGGAGCACTGAGAAGATTTGTAAGCATGTTTTAGACATTCATTTTAAGAACACCATCTATCTTTGACAGGAAAATTGCTTGTTCAGTGTTGAGAAACCCCAATGACGGATAATGATCCTCTTTAGTTAAATAATCCCTCTTCTGGTGATGTCACCTAAGCTGGTTTTGGAAGGAGCTTCTGAAAAATGCTTTGCACTTAAAAAGCACTTTCACTCTGATGGAAACATCGATTTGTCCCCCTAGGTCCCATTAAAAATAGTAAAATAAATAGGCATTAAAAGACTTTTAAGGAGTGACTACATTTTTCCTATACAACCAGCATTGTTAGTTTCAGACCTTGGTTGTTTATTTCTATGCCCTATTTTAACAGTTCCCCATTAGATATCTGTGTACCAGTGTCCTATCATTGCAAACCCAAGATCTGTTTTTCTTGGGTTGTTTGCTTTCTGTCTTTCATATTTGTTTGCTGAAGGATTATAAAAAGAAAAACAAGTCAGAATTCAGGATATGGTCAGATATAATGAATTTAAAAAGCAACGTGGTTCCTGATATGTTTTTGTGTTTAATGTAGGAAAAATTCACCTCGCACTCAGCATAAGTGTGCCTATGGCTTCGGTGATCATGTGGAGTAAATACATATTCTGCTTTGTGGTCAGATCTCATGTGGAAATTCATGGGGGTATTGTTTTAAGGCTCAGTCATAATATTAAAATCACCCAGGGAAAGGGCAGCCAGGAAAGTGAAGAGTCTAGAATTCCATGTCTTATTTGGATCTCTTAAAGGTTCTTGACAAAGTTAATGCAAGAAAGACAAAGCTAAGAGTAGTCAGGTTTGTTGGCTGTATATGAATGCTCTTGTACACGAAGAGATATCATCTGTGCTATTCCAGATAGTGGAACTAGCACCAATGGATGAACATTATAGAGAAATAAGTTGCATATCAACATAGCAAAGAAGTTTTCCACAGTTTAAAGATGTAATTTTTAATGAAATTATGAGCTTATTACTCCTCATTATATTTATGATGCTAGAAAGAGATCTTTGAAAGATACTTACAAATGATGCCTTCACGCATTAGAAGATAAAACATTGCATTGACCTACTTGTGCTAAAGCCCAAGTCAGGCATAATTAAGTGGTCTTCATGGAATTTCCATCACAATTTCCTTAGAAAAGGGATTCATGTGAATTGGTGAGAAAAGAAATACAAATATACCTTGTCTAAGTGATCCAGTGGCAGGCAACCTTGCCATCATGATGGCTTAATTTGGAGTTCTTAATCCAAATATGATATTGTGAATCTTACTGCCATCAAAATTATTATTTAGAGATTAAATATGTGATGCATGGTGAGATCAATTTCAGAAAATTTCAGGTATTTGTTGCTTTATGAATATACACAAGAGTAAAAGCAAGACAAAGATCCTAAGAGATACTTCTGAGATAACTGATGCTTATTTTTTATGACCTGAGTATTTGTTTTAGGAACAGAACCCACCATCACCCACCATCAAACTCTTCTCATACTTCTCTTGTATTACATAATATTAGCCAGTTTTTCTTTCATTAGCTCATACATTTTGTCATTTACTGAGCAAATATTTACATAGAAAAACCTCCTACATGCCAAATATTGTAGGCACAGCAGACAGTATATCTGAAAAGGTTTCTTGTTTTATAAACAACCTATTATAATGAGTGCTTGGAATGAGTAAGGCAATAAATAAGTAAAAATAAATAAAAGTCTAAGATGGTTTCTGATTGAAATAGGTACTATAATGAAAATTCTGTAAAAATTACAAAACAAATCATGTGGTGGATTGTGATGGCTGATGTGCAGTGGTAAGGAATTCTAGATCTGGGGATGTGACATTTATATTAAATTAAAATATAAATGTAAAAGATAAGAGGGTAAATAATTTTGGGAAGTATTAAGAGTAAGTGTAAAAATGTTTTGGGATTGAATAACAGAATGTCAGCATGATTGAAGTGTAGTAAGTAAGGAGGAAAGTGATCGAGAAAGTGTAGAAGGAGTATGCAGAGGCAAAATTATGGAAGGTGATGGTTTTAAAACTTGGCTGTTAGAATCATCTGATGAGCTTTTAAAAATCTGGATATGTGACCAAAGTATTAGTAGGCTCACCATGTAATTCATGTGTAACCAAGTTTGAGAATCACTGAAACAGGACATACACTAAGATTTTATTCCAAGTGAAAGGAGATTTTACCAGTAAGTTTTAAGAGAAAGAAAGGTGCCAGACATGTCTAACATAAAAAATACTCATTATGGAAAAGTTCTGGTTCTAATAAAAGCAGGACTCACTCTCTGATAAAAATCATAAATCTAGACAAATCAATTGAACCAAAGGAGTCAGAAAATGGAGTTTATCTTATTATAAAAAAAGGAAACTGGCCTGCATGATGTATATATTTATATGACATTTCTTCTGAAATCACTTACTAGTATGTGCAGTGCAGATTGGATAGACCTCAAGGAGAAAGCTGCAGTATTACTGACTTGAGACAATAGAGAATGGAGTTTGGGCTTACCAGAAGGGCTGGAAATTGAGGAGTATAATCCCGGATAAGAGGGAGTTATAGAAATTGAGACCCCAAATTTGCACATATGCCTCCCTCATAGACTCAGCTGACCCTGAACCTGCAAATGTGTTTGGGAGACTCCAACAAGCCTAGAAGCAAGATTGGAAAAGCTGAGCAGAGATTTCAGCTGCTGCCCACAAAAACTAGGCCGTGAGTTTGGAGTTTGAATCCAGCCTAGATAGGAGAACCTGAATAAACCTCAGGTTTATTCCTTACAAATGCTACATAGCATAGCTTAAAAGCAAAAATAAAGTCTTCAGATAAAGTCCCATACAAAGACCTAAGATCATGAAATTTGCTTTATAAACTAAGACAAAACTAAAATGCATCTGCATCACAAAGCATAAAACAAAATTAAAGGTAACCAACCAGTAATTTAACTACTGACTAAAATAAAATCAACACACTCCATAGGAAGATAGAATACAGTCTCAACAAATTTATAATCTGCAATGTCCAGAATACAATAAAAAAATATTAAACCTGCAAAGAAACAGAATTGTAACAATAGTCAAAAGAAAAAACAAGTGATATAAACAGCAGCCAAAGTACCAAAAGTTGTAATTAAGAGAAAATAATTTTAAAGTAGGTGATATAAATATGTTTGACTAACAAGAAAAAGATCATAATAAGGGAGAAGTAGAATCTCAGGAGCAATGGAAACCATGGGAAAAAAAACAGAAATAAAAATTCTAAAACTAAAAATTACATGTGATTGAAAATTTTATTTTATGGACTTAACAGAATGTTAGCTTGTAGCTAAGTCAATACAATTTTCCCAATTTGAAGAACAGAGGACTTGATCATAGCCTCAGTGATATTTAGGACAATATAAAACAGTCTAAAACACATTTAAGTGGAATACATGAAGAATAAGAGGTAAGGAATGGGACAGAAAAAACTTTAATGTGTTAAAGATCAGTTGTTCCCATATATGATAAAATTATCAACCATCCAATCCTGAAAGATCAGTGGAAGAAAACAGAATACACATAGGGAAAAATATACCAAAGTACATTATAACCAAACCATTAAAAATCAAGATTGTTCCAAAGAAACAATCCACATTGCATACAGAGGAATGATGACACAAATAACAGCTGACTTAGCACCGGAAACATTGGAGGCCAGGAGACAATATAATACCCTTTTTAAATGATGGGCAAAATAAATTAAAACTGTCAACCTGGAACCATATATACAGTAAAAATGTCTTTCAAAATTTGGGCAAAATAAAGATATTTTTAGGTGAAACAAACCTGAGACAATTCATCATAAGCAGAGATGCACTACAAGAAATGTTAAATAAAATTCTTTAGGATGATGGAAAAAGATATCCAATGAAAACTCAAGTGTGTATAAAGGAATGAAGAGAGCTGCAAATGCTAAATATGTGATCAGTATAAAACTCATTTGTTTATTTCTCTCAAATTCTTTAAAAATAATATACTGAAACAAAACCTGTAACATTTACATTGAGTGCTTATCATTTAATGTATATAGATGAAACTATGATAACACAAACATATAATAACACAAACAATTAATTCTAGAAGACTGTGAGAAAGTAAAGATGAATGTTTTAATCTCAGTAGAACCACTAAAATGACACAAAAATGTGTAGATATAAAACCAGTTAAGGGATTAAAATAGAATACTAAAAATGTTTTATTAATTAAAAAGAAAACAGAAAAGAAGGGGAAAAGAACAAAGCAGTGAAGACAAGTATGAATTAAAGAGCAAAATGTTAAAGTTAAACTAAACTCTACAAATAATTATATTAAAAGTAAATTGGAGGATTCTCGGAACATGGTGGAGTTGGAAGCTCTAGAATTCAGTCCTTTCACCAGAACAACTATTAAATAGTCAGGAACTGTCTGAAACACTATTGTGAAACTCTGGGGGCCAATAGAACACTATACAGCATCCAGTGAAGAGTCTGAGGAAGAGGTTGGTAAATTACTGTAAAAACCACTAAATAGCTCTCTCTGTACAGTTGTTAATGGCATCCATCCCCCACTCTTGCAGCAGACCACCAAGGAGTCCAGCCACTTCCTAGCTCACTAGTGAGAGAAAAGGACATAAAAATCCTCTTCCCCAAGTTCAGGGGTGGGCATGACTTATCACTAACCACAGCTTTTGATTAGCAACTTTGGACTGCTGAGAGGTCTGACTCTGAGGGTGACCATTGTTCCCACCCTCCCTGGACAAAAGCTATTGGTGGAGGAGACTTAAAATGCCATACTTCTTCAGGGATATGGGGGAAAGTTAGTTGGAGTGTTGCACTCATTGGGCATATCAAGGAAACTTAGTTTTGGGGAATCATGGAAGTATTTCTTCTAGCCCTTCCTGATCCCCTTCCCAAGGCACGTTGGAGTTGATCTGTGCCCTGTTCATATGTCCCTGGAACTGGGAAAGACTGATTTGAGAATTCCTCTCTGATATCACCCTCCAACTCAGAATTTGTCCTGCAGGCAAAAGCAGCTTGAGACAACAAAAGGAGAGCAAGAATCTATAGAGGTGGAGTGTCTGGGGCAAAGCCTTGCCTGCTTTAAACATCTGTGAAAGAGATGTCTGTCTCCAGGGAATTAGAAGGGACACTCAAACTCCTGTAAATGTGGGGAACTCAAAAACGACTAATAAGCAAAAACCCAGGACAAGACACAGCCCCAGAAAAGACAGGGAAGAATCTGCACACTGCATTTGTCTTGAGCAGACCTTCCTGATAGGAGGGCTGAAGCACTAGAAAATTTCTGTCTTATGACCAGCTGGTTACAAAATCAACAAGGAGACATCTCAGAGAATAAATCCCAGAGTTGACATCTTAAAATATTAAAGCATACAGTGTACAACAAAAATGTAAAAGACAACTAAAGAAATAGGAAATAATGACTCATCCAAAGGAAGAGGACACAAATCCAGAAAACATCATCAAAGAAGACCAGAATGTGGACATACCAAACAAATATAATTTTTGAAAATGATTTTAATGATTCTTAAGTTGATGAAGGAAAATACAGAGAAAGAACTAAAGAATATCAGAAAACAATGATAGGAAATATGAGAATCTTAGTAAACAAATAGAAATTTTAAAAAGGAACCAAACAAAACTACTGTAGTTGAAGACAACAATTACTGAAATGAAAAAATCCCAGGAGGGTTTCCATAGCAGATTGGAGGGGGCTAGCCAAAGAAAGAATCAGCAAATTCAAAAACAAGACAATTACAATGAGTCAGGATGAAAAGAAGAAAAAGAAAAGAATCATAAAAAGAAAAATAGCTTAAGATATCTCTGGGACACCATTAAGCCTACCAATATATGAATTATGGGAGTCCCAGGAGGAAAAAAATAGAAAGGGGCAGCAGAAATTTTCAAGGAAATGACAGAAAACCTCCCCAAATTAGCCAAAGTTGCAAATATGCATATTCCATCCAAGAAGCCCAGAGAATAACAAAAACATGAAGAAAAATACACCCCATCATATAATGATCACACTATTGAATGCAAAAGACAAGGAAAGAGTCCTGAAAACTGAAGAAAAAAGCAATGTGTTATGTACAAGGGAGTCCCAATTAGATTGATTGCCAGTTTTTCATCAGAAACCATAGAGGCAAGAGGGCAGTGGGCTGAAATACTTAAAGTGCTGAAAGAAAATACCTGCCAACAAAGAATTTTATATCCAGTAAGACTTTCTTTCAAAAATGAGGGAGACAATAATACATTATCAGATTAAAAAAAGCAGAGGGAGCTCATCACCACTAGACTTACTCTACAAGCAATGCTATAGGGTGTTCTTCAGACAGAAAGAAAGGACACGACGCAGTGGTTCAAAGTGGCATAAATAACAACCTCCAGTAGAGTAAATCATTTGGACAATTATTAATGTCAGATTATAGTACTGTATTTTTTGGTATGTAACTTCACTGCATAGTTCCTACAGGTGCTAAAATGCAAATATGTAAAAAGTCATAGAAAATCTATGGTTTTTGATATACAATGTACAAAGATATAATTTATAACAAGTGCAAAAAATATTAGGGGTATGGAGAGGTACAGGAACAGTGTACATATATACTATTGAAATCAATTTGGTATCAAATCAAATATTATTGCTATATATTTAGAACATTAAATTTTAACTCCATGGTAACCACAAGGAAACTATATAATAAAAAATGTATACAGGTAGAAATGAGAAGGTACCCACGATGATACAATATGAAAAATCAAATAAATATGAAAGCAGACATTAATGGAAGAACTGAGTGACAAAATGGCTATAAGACTTATGAAGACTAACTGGAAAAATGGAGAACAAAATCCTGCATTATCAGGAGTGACTTTAGATGTAAATGTATTAAATTTACAATCAAAAGGCAGTGTATTAGTCAGGGTTCTCTAGGGAAACAGAATCAACAGGAGCTATCTGTCAATAGTATGATATTTTATGAGTCTCTCATGTAACAGTGGGGATGCACAAGTCCAGGTTCTGCAGGCAGGCTGCAAACCAGGGGCCCCGATGAAAGTCCAATGAAGGTCCTTGATAGTTTCCAGGAGACACTGCCTGTCCAAAGACAAGCTGGGAAATTATCTCTGAATGTTGAAATCACTTCAAGGCATTCAACTGATTGGATAAAGCATCACTCATTGCTGATGGTAATCTTCCCAGTTGATCATAGATGCAATCAGCCATCTATGCAGTAAACTCAGTGATGTCTAAAGTCCATAAATGTCCTTGTATTACAGTTAGCCCAGTGCTTGCTTGAACAAACAACTGGGCACAATTACCTAGCCGAGTTGACACATTAGCCTAACCATCACAGTCCACCCATTGTCAACTTGGCAACCATACACATTACCTTAAACCATACTTAGTTTCTAAGTAAAAAGAATAACAGACATGCATATATATGTTTCCACCTAACAATGTTCAACTCTCCTGCATACAACCAGAAATGCATTAATTCCCTACAGAATAAGGTGCAAGTCCTTGGGTAATATTCACTCTTAAACTTGACATCCTTAAATATTATGACATGAAACTAATACACCTTGTCATATGATAAGGGAAAAGGTTGGGGTAGAAAACAAATTCATTTTGTGTACATATACAATCATACTCATAATGATTCAAGGGAAGAAAGATTCATGACTATGACAGTCCTCATTTCTGTAACTGGTCACATGGTTGAAGTTTATATTTATCACTACCTTCTTCCACTACCCAATCCATGTTCTCATTACCCTCAGCAAGCACTTCGACTGGCCGTGGCTCTTTGCCTAGTGGGGTGACCCAAACTTTCATTCTTGAAGATTCTAGGCCTTTGTTTGTCCAGCTTGGATTGGGTTGTTGCAATTTTCCATTGACTTTAACCACAGGGCATGGCAGTACTTGGAGGCACCCTAAAGATCTCCTGTATTCCAGGCAAATTCTTCTTTACCCTCATTATGTAGATGCAGTCCTATTTTCCCTTGATAAGATCAATCACCCCAGCCAATACAGCAATTCCCTTCTTTGCTTGTTGATTCAGAGGTAAGAGTAGCCCAAAGTAGCCAAGTGGCTGTCTTAACTTCCAGTTCAATGGAATCATTGTGTTCCCTGGTGGGAGCACTCCTCCTTTTGGAACTAAGACCTGTAGACCAGCAGAACTTAAGGTTGTAGGGACAGGAAGCAAAAATTTTCCTAGTGGGTCTCTAGGGGTAATAGTGAGTAGTGCCACTTCCATTCCACCCCTTGATTCCTGGACCTCTCTGTAGTACTGGGAAAAACAGCACCATAGAGAGGATGCTGATTTAGAGCATGCACAGCCTCCTGGAGAACACTGCCCCAGGCCTGCAAGGTATTGCCACCTAGTTGGCACTGTAATTGAGTCTTCAAAAGGCCATTCTACCATTCTATCTATCCAGCTGCTTCAGGGTGATGGGGAACATGGTAAGACCAGTGAATTCCATGGATATGTGCCCTTTCCTGCACATCATTTGCTGTGAAATGGGTTCCTTGATCAGAAGTAATGCTGTGTGGAATGCCATGGCAGTAGAGAAGACATTTGGTACGTACACAGATGGTAGTTTTGGAAGAAGCATTGCATGCAGGAAATGCAAACCCATATCAGGAGGATGTGTCTATTCCAGTTAAAACAAATAGCTGCCCTTTCCATGGTGGAAGTGGTCCAATGTAATCAACCTGCCACCAGGTAGCAGGCTGATCATCTCGGGGAATGGTGCCATATTGGGGACTCAGTGTGAGTCTCTGCTGCTGGCAGATTGGGCACCTGACTATGACAGGAAGTCCATGTTGCTGAGCCCACACATAAGCTCCATCCCTACCTCCTTGGTCACTTTGTTCATGAGTTCATTGGCCAATGAAAGGAGTGGCTGGTGAAAGAGTTTGAACATTAGCCACAAGTGGATCATCTTATCCACTTGATTATTAAAATCTTCCTCTGCTGATGTCACCCTCTGATGAGCATTCATGTGGGAAACAAATAGTTTCATGTTTTTGCCCACTCACAAAGGTCTATCCACATAGCTCTTCCCCAGACCTCTTTGTCACCAATTTTCCAATCATGTTCCTTCCAAGTCCCTGACCATCCAGCCAAACCATTGGCAACAGCCCATGAATCAGTGTACAAATGTACCTCTGGCCATTTCTTCTTCCAAGCACAATGAACAACCAGGTGCAATGCTCGAGGTTTTGCCCACTGGGAAGATTTGCCCTCACCACTGTCCTTCAGGACACAGTAGAACCCTATCTCATATATATCACTTCCACTTTATTATGGAGTGCTGCTGTGCACTCCCAACTTTATGGTTTGGTGGATCAGACAACACCCAAATCATGATAGGCAACTCAGGTCTCGAGATAACTTGATGGCCCATGGTTAAGCATTCAGTCTCTTCTAAGGCCCAGTAGCAGGCCAAAACCTGTTTCTCAAAAGGAGAGTAGTTATCTGCAGAGGATGGCAGGGCTTTGCTCCAAAATCCTAATGGTCTGCATTGTGATTCTCCTATAGCAACCCGCCAAAGACTCCAGACATCATCTCTATTTGCCACTGAAACTTCCAGGGCCATTGGATCTGCTGGATCACATGGCCCAAGTGGTAGTACAGCTTGCACAGCAGCCTGGACCTGACACAGAGCCTCCTCCTGTTCTGATCCCCAATCAAAACTAGCAGCTTTTCTGGTCACTTAGTAAATGGGAGTAGCACACCCAAATGGGGAATGTATTGTCTCCAAAACTGTTTCTGGTGGTCCTTAATGATGGCAATTGAGAAAAAATCATTTGCCAGATCAACAGCTGCATACCAGTTACCAGAGGATGTGTTGATTTGCTCAAGCAATGGTACCACATCTAGAACAGCAGCTGCAATTGGAGTCATCACCTAGTTAAGTTTATGATAATTTACTGTCATCCTCCAAGACCCATCTGTTTTCTGCACAGGCCAAATAGGAGAGTGGAATGGGGATGTGGTGGGAATCATCACCCCTGCTTCCTTCATTTCATTGATGGTGGCACTAAACTCTGCAATACCTCCAGGAATTCAGTATTGCTTTTGATTTACTATTTTGCTAGGTAGGGGCAGTTCCAGTGGCTTCCACTTGGCCTTTCCAACTATAATAGCCCTCACTCCACAAGTCAGGGATCCTATGTGGAGATTCTGCCAGTTACTGAGTATGTCTATTCCAATTATGCATTCTGGAACTGGGGAAATAACCACAGATTTGGTCCAGGGACCCACAGAATCCACTGTGAGATGGACCAGTTCTAAAAGTCCATCAATCACCTGACCTCCATAAGCTCCTACTCTGACTGGTGGACCACAGTGACGTTTTGGGTCTTCTGAAATTACTATGACTTCTGAGCCATTGTCTAATAATCTCTGAAATGTCTGGTCATTTCCTTTTCCCCAATGCATATTTACTCTGGTAAAAGGCCGTAAGTCTCTTTGGGGAAAGGTGGGAGGAAGATTAACAGTACACATTTTTAGCAGTTTAACAAGATCCTTCCCCAAGGGGACCTGGCCTTCTCCTCATCCAAGAGGCTCTCGGTCTGTAAACTGTCTCAAGTCTGAGAATTAATTAAGGGGCTATGATTCTCTGCATCTGTAATTTGAGTTAGGGTTTTGTTCACTCGACCTCGAACTCTTCTGCTTATACAGATTCAGAAGAAATTTAGTAGACTGCCCATCTATTTCACTTCTAGCTACCCCATGATCTATTAGCCAATGCCATAACTCTATGCAACTCAGACAATTTTGAGTGCTGCTTTGAATCTGCCTTTCATTGCAGTAACCACACCTACCTTGTCTTTGGTGATTAACTGAGAATACGTATCTTTTACCAGGCGGCGATCCAATCATCCCCATAATGTTTAAAGATTCTAATTCCATTACAGCCCTCCCTACAGTAATATCTGGACTACAGAGAAAAGCAAACACAGAGCTCTTCAGGGAAGATGTAGTTAATCTTATACTCTTTTTCCTCACAGTCCTGGTTAATGGGGTGTCCACTGGGGTGAGTGGGCAGGTCTTCAATGGTAAATCCATGCTAACATTCCAATCTCTCTAAGCCTTTGAATTCCCTCTTCTACTGTATACCAGGACAAATTGGGCATCTCAGTCTCAGACATGCTTGACCATATTTTGGTCCATGTTTCATTTAGCCACCCAAACAAACTGTTAGAGCCTCTTCTAACCCTACAAGTTACAGTGTTGAACTCAGAATTTCTGCTTAGTAGGCCCATATCAATAAATTCAGCATGTTCCACCGTTATCCCATATCCTTGTTATCCATTCTCACACATTCCCTTGATTTCTGTCTATATAAATTGGAAAACTCATATAGTTCTTTCAGAGTATAGCTTACTTCCTCATGGGTCACACTTTGTATTTTACCTTTGGAGACTTGTTGTGATTTTAGTCTAGTAATAAATAGGTCTCAAAGAGAAGAGGGGTGGTGGGGGTGGGTAAGGAGAAGGATTAGAAATATCTTCCAAGCTACTGACCTCAGGGTATTCCTTTATATTTTCTTCTGGTGAGACAGGATTAATTTCTTCAAGCAGGGGTTGGAAAGGCAGATTCCTCAGGGCAGGGTGGAAGTTGGGCAGGCTTGTTGGAGTTGGGCTGGTATCTGCCTCAGGGCTGGGAGGAGGTCCAGACTCCCTGGGACAAGAAGGATGCTGTTCAGTGCATGCTGGAGTTTGGCTGGTACTCACCTCAGGGCTGGAAGGAGGTCCGGACTCCAGGGGCAAGCCTGAGGCTGGGTGATACAAGGTTGACAAAGTGTGGTCTCCACAGAGCAGACCATCACAGGTTTACCTGCTAAAATTTCAGCAGAATTTAAGATTCCAACATCCCCACCAATATTATCATCATCCCATGTGTCTCCATCCCAATCCTCGGGGTTCCACTCCTTTCCAATCAATGATTTCACTTTATCCGCAGATACTCTGTGGGGTTGAGATTTTAGTTTCCTTTGTAACTCTCTACTCATACATTGAGAGTCTGAGTTTGGTTCTCACATTTCTCAAGCCTGTGGCTGCAGGAGACAAGATTTTTTTTCAGAGCACACATAGAAACTTTCACATCATTCATGCGATTTTTAAGTGGCAAATTTGAAGACTTTAGCTCATCTCTTTCTTTTGTAACTGTATCCAGAGTATCTAGGTGGAGCCAGCCAACACTGTTATCCCTTTTGACTCCACAAAACTCTGTTTAAAACCCTCTCACTCAGATCCTTGCCTCTTATAATCGAGGAAGTAGGGGTATCTGGTGATGATATTTTGCGTATTTCCATTGCCAACTCACCCCATGGACTGTTAGTAGTCTCTTCATTATTGGAATGGGAGTCATTAGTACCCTTGAGTCCAATTAGAGTAGTGAGCCAGTTGCAAAACTCCCAGAACCACCTCAGTCATCCTGTGTTTAAGATTCTGTTCCTCAAGAACCACTCCTGGTAGCAAGCTCTATTAGTCAGGGTTCTTGGGAAACAGAATCAGCAGATGATATCTGTAAATAGTATGAGATGTTATAAGATTCTCTCACATGACCGTGGGGATGCACAAGTCCAGGTTCTGCAGGCAGGCTACAAACTAGGGGCTCCAATGAAAGTCCAATGAAGGTCCTTTATGAATTTCTGGGAGATGTTGGATGTCCAAAGATGAGCTGGGAAATTCTCTCTGAATGCTGAAATCACTTCCCCTTTTAAGGTATTCAACTGATTGGATAAAACATCACTCATTGCTGATGGCAATCTCCCTGGTTGATCGTAGATGTAATCAAACAGTATGTAGTAAACTCAATGGTGACTAAAGTCCCTAAATATCCTATATTACAATAAACTCAGTGCTTGTTTGACCAAACAACTGGGCACAATTACCTGGCCTAGTTGACACATTAACCTAACCATCACAGGCAGAGACTGGCAGAATGTATAAAAAGCATGTCCCAACTATATGCTGTCTACAAGATGCTCACCTTCAAAGCTATACTAATAGCTGACAAAATAGACATCAAGTAAAAAAACAATTATGATGGATGTGGTGGTTTGAGACTGTATGTACTCCAGATAATTATGTTCTTAAATCATGTCCATTCCTGTGGGTGTGAATCTACTGTGGGTGGGACCTTTTGATTAGGTTACATCAGTTAATGCATAACCCAAGATTAGTATTAATCTTCTTAATGGAGGCCATTATGAATGGGATGAATACAAATAAAGACACTGAAGTAGAGAGAAAGACACTGAAGCCAGAAGCTGAAAGCAAAAAAACAAAAACAAAAACAAAAACAAAAACAAAACAAACAAACAACAAAAAATAAAACCTAGACAGAGCAGTGCAGGATCACTGGCAGCTAGACTTTGGGGAGAAAGGATCCCCTAATGATGCCGTGATTTGGAAATTTTAATGGCCTCAAAACTGTATGCTTGTAAGTAAACAAATCCCCATTGTAAAAGCCAATCTATTTTTGTATATTGCATTTTGGAAGTCTAATAGGTGAAATCAAGGGACCAAGACCAACATTATATACTGATAAAGGGATTAATTCAGCAAGAAAGTGTAAAAATTATAAATATAAATGCACCTAACTGCAGAGCCCTAAAATAAATGAAGCAAATGCTAGCAGGTTTGAAGGGAGAAATAGACAGTTCTGCATTAATAGTAGGAGATTTTACTACATCACTTTCATTAATGGATAGAACATCTACCAGAAAATTAATAAGGAAATAAGACACTTGAGTGATACTCTAAAGTTACTATATCTAACAGAGAGGTATGCAACACTTCACTCAACAACACCAGAATATACATTTTCTTGGGTGCACATGGATCATTCTCCAGGATAGACCATATATTAGATCATAAAACAAGTCTCAAGAAAATAAAAAATATTGAAACCATACAATGTTTCTTCTCTGAGCACAATAAAATGAAGCTAGACATCAATAAGTGGGAGAAATGGAAAATTCACAAATATATGGAAATTAAACAATATAGTCTTCAACAACCAATAGGTTAAAGAGGAAACCCCAAGGGAAATTTAGAAATACCTTGAGTCAAAATATTGAAAATGGTGAGTCAAAATGAAAATACACCATTTCAAAATGTATGGGATGCATCAATGGTGATCTTGAGAGGGAAATCTATAGCCCAAAATGCTTACATTGAAAAAGAAGACAGACTTCAAATCAAAGAACTAACCTCAGCTTTGGAAGAACTGGATAAAGCAGAGCAAACTAAACCCAAAGTAAGAGGAAGGAAGGAGATAAAAAAGATTAGAGAAGAAATAAATGAAATAGAAGGCAAAAAAAAAAAAAGAGACAATCAACAAAGAAAAGTTGATTCTTTGAAAAGATCAATAAAATTGACAAACCTTTAGCTAAACTGGCAAAGAGAAAAAGAGAAAGGATATAAATAACAAAAATGAGAAATGATAAGAGGGACATTACTATCAACACTGCTGTAATAAAAAGGACTATAGCAGGATACTATGAAAAACTGTACCCTAATAAATCAGTTAACTTAGATGAAATGGACAAATTCTTAGTAACACACAAGCTACCTACATTGACTCAAGAAGAAATAGAAGTTCTCAATGAACCAATTACTAGTAAAGAGATTGAATCAGTAACAAAAACCTCCCCCCCCAAAAAAAAAAAAATCCCAAAGGCAGATGGCTTCGCAGGGGAATTACACCAAACATTCCAAGAAGACTTAACCTCAATATTGCTCAAATGCCTCCAAGAAATTGCAGAGAAGGGAACAGTCCCTAATTCATTTTATTAAGGCAACTTTGCCATCATACCAAAGCCAGATAAAGATACCACAAGAAAAGAATATTAAAGACTAATATCTCTTATGAATATAGATGCAAAAATCCTCAAAAAATACAATCTAACTGAATTCATGAGCACATTAAAAGAATTATGCACCATGATCAAGTGGTAGTTATGCCTTGTATGCATAGGTGGTTCACCATATGAAAACCAACAGATGTAACACACCACCTTAAAAGAATAAAGAAAACAACCATAATCATCACAATTGATGCAGAAAAGGCATTTGTCAAAATCCAGCACCCATTCTTGATAAAAACACTTAGAACGCTAGGCATAAAAGAAACATCCCCTATAGTCTGTATGTAACCTTACTGTGGCCTAAAACTTCTTTGAAGACAATAGAAAAAAAAAAAAGTAAGACACTGGGGAAGAAATGGAAGAAAATTCCACTGTACATACAGGACAACTGTTATTATAGTGATGAAAGGAAAAACGTCAAAAGAATTTATTTTATTTTATTTTATTTTTAAATGGTTTTCATTTTTAATACCCCAATCATTTTTTACTTTATTATAGTTTTAGTTTTTCTAAATTATTATGTATTTTATCTCTTATGTTTAAAGTTATCATTATTATTTCATTTTCCTATTAATCGAATTTGGCAATATTCTTGGCTTCACTTTTGAAAAGGTTTTGGATCACAGAAGGGTTGCAACTATGGTAGGGGAGGATCAGTGGGGTGGGGTATTAGTAATAGGGATACATGGGAGGAAGTTCACCTGGGCATACATATAAGGTATATAAATATGTATATACTTATATACATATAAGTTCATGGAGCATTGCCACAGTGGGTGTAGATTCACACAACAACTGAAAGATTATTGAATTCCCATCCTGGGGAGCTCTGCCACATTCACTAATGGAACACTAACAATCCCCCAAGTGCAGGGGCAATTACTAGTGAAGAAGGGTGGTCCATTGATGGGTTCATGGTATTGATGACTATGCTTGCGAGCTTTTTGCTCTTGAATTTGCAACTTAGCCTAGTGTTGGAGAGTGCCTAAGAGTTGCCTCCTGAGAGCCTCCTTGTTGCTCAAATGTGGCCTCTCTCTATGCCAAACACAGCATATAAATGCATTACCTTCCCCCCAGCATGGGACATGACTCCTGTGTCCCTGGCACTGAGAGATTACTATCAAGCACTGGCTGGTGATGCAACTGGAAAAAGACCTTGAATAAAAGGGGGGGGGAAAGGTAAAGACAAATGAGTGTATATGGCTAAGAGACTTCAAAGTGAGTCGGGAGGTCATCAGAGAGGTAACACTTATGCATGTCTCAGCAGGATCTCATAGACAGCCAAGATAGATACTACCCCAAATAGTGGGAATCCTAAGGACTCTGGAGACACCCAGGACCTACAGTCATGGCAGATACCTCCAGAATTTGGTGCCTTGCCAGTGGCCCTACTTTGGAGTTTGTGCTCCCTAGTCTGACAGAGTTGGACTCAGATGTGACTTCTCTACACATGCCTCTTCTGTCCCTTTCATTTGAACCTATAGTTAGTACTGGAGATGGTAGGTGTCCGTCCAAGAGACTTTAATTTCTGGGCTGTCCATGTGCCAGCTGGGCTCTGAAATTCAATGGAGTCTCAATACCTACTCTCCAGTTCATTGGACTCACCCAGAACAACTAACAAGGAGATGATGATGGACAACGACCATCCCAAGGAACCGAGAGAGTTTACAACTGCAAGCAAGAGAGTCCCCTCCATCCGCCCCATGGGCTCAAAGCCTCCTCTCAATTAGAGATGAAGTGGGCAACACCATCCCAGAATCCTCAGGATTGGGTAATGAACTATGGATTAAAGTATACTTACTGGTATTCTACTATAGACTTATTGTGAGTCTAGCAATGGAAGAAACTATATCATTCATGTGGAGGCAGTGGCCACTGGAGGTTATGAGGGCAGAGAGAGGGAAATACAGATGAAATATGGGGGCATTTTGGGGACTTGGGAATTTTCCTGGAGGACATTACAATGACAGATATGGGCCATTACATATCTTGCCATAACCTACAAAATTGTGCAGAAGAGAGTGTAAACTACAATGTAAACTATAATCCATGCTTAATGGCAATGCTCTAAAATGTTTTCATCAATTATAACAAATGTACTACACTAATGAAAGATGTTGTTAATGTGGGACAATATGGGAGGTGTAGGAAGCGGGGCATATGGGAATCCCCTATATTTTTATGTAACATTTATGTAATCAAAACACCTTTTAAAAATAAAAAATATATTTAAAAAAAGGAAACATCCCCAAATCAATAAAGGGCATATATGAAACACTCACAGCTGATATCAGGCTTAATGGGGAAAAACTGAGTTTTCCCTGTAAGATCAAGAACAAGACAAGTATGCTTACTGTCATCACTGGTATTTACTATTATTCTAGAAGTTCACTCCAGAGCAATTAGGAAAGAAAAATAATTAAAATACATCAAAATTGGAAAGAAGTACAACTTTCTCTATTTGCATATGGCATGATCATAAATACAGAACATCCTGAAAAATCATCAACAATTTTCCTAGAGGTAGTAAATGAATACTGTATTTTTGTGGGGTACAAGATCAAAACTTCACAATCCATAGTGTTTCCCACAGAGGCAATGAGCAATGGAAAGAAGTAATCAAGAAAAAAACATCGATTTACAAGAACAACTAAAAGATAAAATATCTAGGAATAACCCTAATCAATGATGCAAAGTAATTGTATATATAGAACTCCAAAATGTTGCTAAAAGAAAAGAAGACTTAAATAAGTGGAAGGACACTCCATGCTTGTGGATTGGAAGACTAAATATTATTATGATGTCAATCCTATGCAAAGTGATTTATAGATTCAATGCAATCCCTATAACCTTCCCTTACCAACCTTCTATGTAGAAATGGAAAAGCCAATAATCAAATTTATATGGAAGGGTAAGGGGCTCCGAATTGCCAAAACAACCTTGTAAAAGAAGAATGAAGTTGGAGTACTTATACTCCCTGATCTTAAAACATATTGCTAAGCCACAGTAATAAAAATAGCATGTTACTGGCACAAGGATATACATATAGACAAATCAATAGCTCAGAAATCTACCCTCATATTTATGGCAAACTGATTCTTGATGAGGGGACAAAAATCACTTTATTGGGAAAGAATAGTCTCTTCAACAAATGCTGCTGGGAATACTGGATCTCTATTTGTAAAAAAAAAAAAAA